>CM053792.1:142885993-142960993 GCA_028749045.1 Cupressus sempervirens
ATCATTTGATCAAATATACACACCTATTATATTTATTTGGAAGATAGATAGGTAATAAGTTATACCAGTGGCTAACTAACCAACGGATTTACCTTTATTGCAATTTATTTAATAATTTAAAAAAAAAACTTTTCAAATAATTTTAAATTTAATTGATTTACAACATACCTTTTTCAATGAGTGCTACACACTAAAGGAGGTTAATTGCTAGTTTATTTCTATATTCATTCCTTCCATGTAACATAATTAGTTTTAAAATTATTTGAAAAGGATTTTTTATTTTTTATTTAATAAAAAAATTACAATAAAGCTTCTATGATCATTTGACTTTATGTGTGGTAGGAAGAATTTAATCTTTTCTAATATGATTATTTTGGAAGAAGAAAAAATAGGATTACATGATATTTTTCATAAAGATACAAGGTTAGATTTATGTCATGGAAGGTTTTTACTTCCACTTGATTTGAGATATATGTAGTATACTGTAAAATATAAGTAGAGATTCTTGGAAGACATGGTTAGAGATTAAAATAATTTCACACTTAGTCATCTTAGTAATATGATGGAAAATGTTTTCTTTTATGTTAATTTCACATTCTTATTATCCATCTAGTTAATTTATCAACATTTTTAAATTGAAAAATTCAAACTTAACTTTGATAAAAGATTATTAACCTTTTTAGTTTTACTTTATAACAAGAATGAATTCCCTCACACATATTCCAAGTAATTTAAGATGTGTTGGAGTCTTAAAGTGTTATTTAATAATATATTCATATCTACTTTAAAGAAGGTATGCCATTGCATATTTAGTGCACATACTCTAATTTATATGGTAAAGTATATTTTGTACATTATAAATGTAAGAGTATGAATAGTTGTTCCTACAAATAAAATTATCTTGAGTGTTGCAGTATTGATCAGTCATTAAATCTCATTAAAAACAAGACATTATGACACTATGTAATTTTTATTGTATTGCTCAAAGAAAGTATTTAGTGAGAGCACTTATACCAAAATAGAATTAATGAGTTCAATAAAGAAAATTACAATCATACGAAAGTTAGTCCTTTAAAACAATATTTTAGTGTTTTTCTTGCTTGCAAAAAGTTGTTATATTTTTTGTATACAAAAATCATAACAAGTTTATGATTTGATATCTGACATATGTTACAAATAGATCAATTTTTGTTCATATCTTAATAATGAATATTTCTATAAAGAGAGATTATTTTCTATGTGATTTTTTGTAATATCATGATTTATACAAAAAATTCTAGAATGTCACTTTTACATATTTTACACTAGATTTCCCATATAATTTCCATTCAATAGTTTTACATATAATTTTCCTTCCTTTATTTACATTAAAAAAAAGAAATCCCCAAACAATGGATCTCCATTTAAGAATCCTTTTGTGAAACATTAGTTCTCACCTTTTAAGGCTCGTTTGGTAGTGGGAATACAAGTGGAATAGGTATATGTAAATTCTTGAAATTTTGAATTCTCTATTTGGATGCACCAAATTGAAATTAGAATAGGAATAAAATATGAATACATATTCCAATTTTGGCCCAAAAATGAGCATTTTTAATTCCACCTAAATAGGTGGAATTGGAATATGTATTCCTATTCTAGATTTATTTATTTTACAAAACATAATTTTTGGGTCTGTGAATTCCCCATCAAATTCTAGTTGAACCATACAAGAATATGAATGCACACCCCCATTTTATATTCAAGAATAAGTATTCCTATTCCCATATTTATATTTTAGCAGTCAAATGGACCCTTAAAGTTATAAGCTCATATATATGATAGTGATGTTTATGTAACCTTTTGAGTAAATAAAAACCTGCATAATAATAATAATGGATTTTAATCAATATGGTGAATGGATACATGGAGGCCTATTTTGTTGGAAATATAAGAGGAGTAATTGAGAGGGGAGGGGTGAATTAGTTACTACAAAAATATTTCCCAAATTTCTTTTGATATCAGTACAAACTATAAACAAATAACTGAATTTTGCTAAAGCTCAGTAAACAAACAGAATGTAGTAACTAGTTTAGCTGAATAAAAGATTAACTTAAGAACCAATAGATTTTATCTAAGATTACCATTACTTTAACTTATTTGAAAACACATAAAAAAAATAAAATGAACACATTTGACACTAGGATTTAACATGGAAACTCAATTTAGAAAAAAACACCAATAGTAACTAGTTACTGATTTTCACTCTTCTGAAGTGAGCCCTATTAGGAGCCAACCCTATTAAAGGTTACAAAACACACTGTTAGGTGTGACCCTATTAAAGGATTTAATCACCCAATTAGGAGTGGCTTGGTTAGAGGTCTTTGAGAATAATTCAATAAAATTTTTACCTTGTTAGAGGATTTTCAAATAGCTATCAAGCCAACTCTGTTAAGAGATTTAGATCACCGCTTCAATGGTTAGAGAGTAACAATGATTTAACCTGATTTGAATGCAACTTGATTGCTGATTTTAGATCTCTATTCTGGCTTGTACTTGATCCTTCTTGATCAAATATGACTTTGCTACACCACAAGTATATTTAGCTTATCCTTCAAATTTGCCTCTTCTTCTTACCAATAGATCTTCAATCACATCACCATAATTCGCACATTCTCTTGTACTCACTTGCACACTTTCTTCTACACTTTGAAATGAAAACTTGACCTTATACTTATACTTTTCACTTTTTCAGGTCAACTCAAATACAACTTACAATAATCAATATTCATCACCTCATTCGGTTGGAATCATTTGATGGATCAATTAAACTCAATACAACAAAATAGGAAAATACTTTCCTAGCCGACCCTACATGGTAGAAACTAACTCTGAAATGATTTCCTTCATTAACCAATAGAAGCTCAGTTAACACTAAAAACTTACAAAAATCCTTTTTCAACTGAGTGAACTTGGTTAGCACTAGTTCCATCCATCTTTTCTTTGTTAGCCAAGTGAATTTGGTTAACACTTTCTTTCTTCAACTTTCCTTCTATGCTCAAGTGAACTTGGTAGACATTGCCTTTTGAATTAGGAAAACACAGTAATAGTTGGTAGACATTGAGAACTATCTTCACTACCTAAGTGAGCTCATCATATACTAACTAATAGTGATTATGACATTTGAGTAGCATCAAAGACAACACACAATTAATCAGTTATATCCAACAATCTCCCTCTTTGGCATTGATGGCAACACAACATGTCATAGCACAATGAAATTTTGCATTAGAGAACTCCTCTATCAACATGAGCTTTTTCCTTTCACTAAATTCTATTTGCAACTATTGTTACCAAGTTCATTCAGAACATTCTCCCTCTTTCATCATACTTTATCTTTTAGAGAAATTATCCCTCTCTGGTTTCTGACTTTATATCGGTTCCAAAGATATCTCAGAGATATGATAGTAAACTTCTCCCTCTTTGACAACACATGCCAAAGAAAATAACTTTGTAAATTCCAATGTACCTTTAATACTGATTCATTTTCAATATGCTCTTACCAATTCTACACCAACTAATTGATCTTCAATAGGATCAGGTTGATGCATTCACTAAACTTCATTTAGTGAATTTTAGATAGGGGAATGACCCCTTTCTTACCTCTTAGATACAAAAATGCATCCTTAGGTAATAGCTTGGTGAATATGTCCCTAATATGGTCCTTTGTATTCACATATTACATTTTGACTTCTTTATCTTGCACTGGAATTCTTCGAAGAAGTGATATTTTATAGCAATATGCTTTATTTTGGAATCCATCACTAGATTGTTTGATATGTTGATTGCACTGGTGTTTTGATAATATATAAGAATTGGGTCTATGAGTTATACCTTCATTCCTTTCAACAATTGTTTGAACCAAACAATGTTAGAGCAATTGACTACTGCTGTTACATATTCTAGCTCTACTGTGGATTGAGAAGTACAATTCTGCTTCTTGCTTGTCCAAGATACTAGTCTTTTACCAAGAAAGAATGCTCCACCACTAGTGCTTTTTCTATTTCATAACTTCCTGCCCAATCAACATTAGTAAATACTTTTAAGTCCAAATTGCCTCCAAGTTTGTGCCATAAACCATAGTCTTCAGTACTTTTTAGATACCTCATAATTCTTTTGATTTCCATCACGTGATTTTCTTTGGGATTTGTTAAGAATCTTGCCACTTTTCCAACAGCTAGAGCAATATTAGGCCTTGTGTGAACTACAAACTAAAACTTTCCAATCATTGATCTATAAGTAGTCTTATCCACTTCTTTGGAATCATCATTTTTGGAAAGCTTATGTCAAGTAGACATAGGTGTTCTAATTGGTCTTGAATCTTCCATTCCAAATTTCTTTAGTATCTCCTTAATATACTTAGATCAAGTGATCTAGATATCATTCTTTTTCTATTGTGTTTGCAATCCAACAAAGAATTTTATTTCACCAAACATGGACATCTCAAATTCTTTGCTCATTTCTTCTAAGAATGCTTTGTATAAGTCACTATTTCCTATAAATAAAGTATCATCAACAAATATTTCTACTAACACAATATTCTTATCTTGTCTTTCCTTGATATATAGACTACTATTATCAATAGTCCTTTGAAAACTAACTTGTACCAAGTAATTATGAAGTCTTTTATACCAAGCTCTAGGAGCTTTCTTGAGAACATATAAAGCATTGTGTAGTTTGCAAACCATGTGTCCTTTGCTAGGATCTACAAAACCTTATGGTTGCTCAATGTAAACTTCCTCATCAAGGATTTCATTCAAGAATGCAGATTTAACATCCATTTGATATACCTTAAATCCTTTGTGTGCTGCATATACTAGTAAAGTTATAACACCTTCAAGTCTTGCTACAAGAGTAAAAGTTTCATCATAGTCAATACTTTCTTCTTGAGAGTAGCCTTTGCATACTAGTCTTGCTTTGTTTCTTAATAACTTTTCATCTTCATTCAACTTATTTCTATATACCCATTTTGTACCAATTACATTTTTATCCTTAGGTCTAGGAACAAGAGTCCAAGTTTTTTCTTCTCTATTTGTTCTATCTCTTCATTCATTGCTTCAATCCAACTTTCATTTTTTAGAGCATCTTTAACACTCCCAGGTTCAAATTCAGCAAGTAAACATGTACCTTTTAATTTGCTTCTTGTCATTGTTCCATTTGATTTATCTCCAATGATTTGATTAGGTGCATGATGTCTTTTGAAATATCTTGCTAATATAGGCTCCTTAGTCTTTGAATGAGTTCCATCTTCTTCTTCTTTAGTTTTAGTTTCAAGCTCAGGTCCTTTTGTCTATTACTTGGGTCCATCAAGCTTAGTTTGAACTAGCTTAGTAGCCTATGTTTGTGACTCGGGTCCTTGTAGCTCAGGTTGTACTATCTACAACTCAATAGTTATTGGAGTTTCTAAAGACTCGGGAGTTGAAGCATCTTTTCTTTTAGATAGATTTAGAAGGGTATCAGGTTCATAGTAAATGAATCTTCTATAGTCTTCAAGTTCCTCGCTGCTTTCTTCTTCACTCTTTTCTGTATCTTCATCAATTTTGACATGTGCACTTTCTATAATTTTGTGAGTAGATAAATTCAAACATTTGTATACTTTTCTTCTGCAAGAGTATCCTAGAAATATGCCTTCATCACCTTTTACATCAAATTTTCCTTTTCTAGCTTCCTTCAATATGTAACATTTTTTGCCAAATACCTTCAAGTAACTTACATTAGGTTTGTAGCCATACCATAGCCGATAAGTTGTCTTGTTTGAATCTTTCTTCAATGGAACTCTATTCAAGGTATGAACTATAGTGTTGATAGCTTCCTTCCAACACTTGAGAGCAACATTCTTTTCAATCATTAGGATTCTTGCACAATCCATGATAGATCTATTTCTTCTTTCTACTATACCATTCTGTTGTGGTGTACCAGGAGTAGATACTTATCTTTTGATTCTTCTTTCAATGCAAAAATTGTTGAATTCAAGAGAAATGAATTTACCACCTCTGTTTGATCTTAGGCATTCAAATTTCTTTCCAATTTCTTTTTCTACTCTTGCCAGATACCACTTGAATATTTGAAAAGCTTATAATTTTTCTTTTAGGTACATTACTATCATCATCCTAGAGTAGTCATCAACAAAGAGAATGAAAAACTTTCTCCATTATAACTCTCTATTCTAATAGGTCCACATAAGTCTATATGAACAATTTCCAAAACTTCTTCTGACGGGTAGTCTTTTCTTTTGAAGCCTGTCTTTCCCATCTTACCAATTTGGAAATTCTTACATAGACACATGTCAAGCTTCTTCAAACTAGGAATACCTTTTACTCTTTTATGTTTTCTTATCTTAATCAAATTGTCAAAGTTCACATGACATAGTCTTTTGTGCCATAACCAACTTTCTTCTATTTGAGCAATAAAACATGAAAAATCATTGAGATCAAGATAAAATAGGTTAGCTTTTGTTTTCTTGCCAGAACCAACCAAATTTCCTTTCCCATCTAGCAGTGTGGCCTGTCCATTCATAAATTCTATCTTGAATCCAATGTCATTCAGTTGTGCCACACTTAGTAGATTATGCTTTAGTCCTTCAACCCAATAAGCATTATCACACACAAGTTCTTTAGTTAACAAGGTACATCCTTTTCTTTTTACATTACAAGGTTCATTGTTTCCAAATCTTACACTACTTCCATCATAATATTCCATATGGTCAAATTTTGTTTTGTCACCAGTCATATGATGTGAGCAGCCACTATCAATAATCCATTTATCATTTTTGCTAACATGAGAGATAAGTGTCATCTTGTCTCTTGCATCATAAGATTCATATTTTACAGCAATATAAACCATTTTTTCTTCATTGTTATTAGAATCTTTAGCTATGAAGCAAGATTTCTTACCTTTGTCCTTGAATTTCTTGCAGTTCTTGGAGTCCTTCTTTCCTTTATACTTGTTTCTTTTCTTTTCATCCTTCAATTCCTTGTTTAGAAACCTACCAACAATGTGACCAATTTCTTCACAAGAAAAGCAAATAAGAGGAACTTTACCTTTGTACTTCCCTCTTCCTTTGGAATACTTTCTTGCAAGCAGGGCTTCAACAACTTCAAGATCATTGTCTAAACTTTCTTTTGATGATCCATCTTCTTCACTTCCTAATTGACTAGATTTTGACTTTTTACCCTTTTCTTTGAGTGAGAGTTTAGCTTTAAATGTAGATTCAATTTTCTTTGAAGAAGGAACATAGTTGTCATAATTGTCTAACTCAAAAGCTGTTAATCTTCCAACTAGAGCATCTGACCCTATCTTATTAGTTGGATCCCATCTCATTTCTTGAATAGTAGATAATCTAATTGCATAAATAGGAAGAAGAGTTCTGAGCACTTTACTTACAACAATTTCCTCCTTGATGTCTCCTCCAGATGCTTTGAATGCACTTACACTGGCCTTGATTCTTTCTATATATTTTTCAATGTTTTCATCTTCTCTCATTCTCATTTGATCAAATTTTCCTCTAAGGCCATTTGCTTTGGCTCTTCTTACATTGTCATCTCCTCCATAGATGTCTTTCAGCTTATTCCACATATCATAAGCATTTTTATAGTCTTTGACCTCATCAAATTTAGCATAACTGAGAGAAGATACAATATCAATCATCATGATATTATGATTCTTCTTTTCAGCAATATCTTCAACTAATAATGTTCTAGAGGGAGTTATATTCTGAATCAACATACTTGCAACCTAAATCACTAATGGTAGCCAAATGAAAAATCATTAGTCCTTGCAATGTTACAAAGTTTTCTATGTTCAACTTGGGAATCTCTCTTTTATAAGACATCCTGATCTTTAGCTTAGGTCTTTGAAACCTTCTCTGCAAGCACCAAAAGCTCTGATACCAATTGTTGGAAATAGAAGAGGAGTAACTAAGAGGGGAGGAGTGAATCAATCACTACAAAAATATTTTCCAAATACCTTTTGATGTCAGTAGAAAATACAAAAAAAAAATTGAATACTGTTGAAGCTCGGTAAACACACAAAATGCATTAACTCGATAGTAATTAGTTTAGCTCAATAAAAGATTAACTTAAGAACCATTAGATGTTTTCTAAGATTACCATTACTTTAACTTAGTTGAAAAGACATAAAGAAAATAGCACAAACACATTTGACACTAGGATTTAACGTGGGAACCCAATTTGGGAAAAACCACCAATAGCAACTAGTTACTAATTTTAACTCTTTTAAAGTGAACCCTATTAGGAGCCAACCTTGTTAAAAGTTATAAAACACACTGTTAGGTGTGACCCTATTAAAGGATTTAATCACCCTGTTAGGAATGGCTTGGTTAGAGGTCTTTGAAAACAATTCAATGGAATTGCCACCTTGTTAGGGGATTTAAAAATAGCTGTTAAGCCAACTCTATTAAGATATTTAGATCACTACTACAATGGTTAGAGAGTAACAATGAGTTGACTTGATTTTATTGCAACTTGATTGCTGATTTTAGATCTCTGTTCTAGCTTGTACTTGATCCATCCTGATCAAATATGACTTTGTTACACCACAAGGATATTCTGCTTATCCTTCAAATTTTCCTCTTCTGCTTACCAATAGATCTTCAATCACATCACCATAATTCGCACATTCTCTTGCACACACTTGCACACTATCTTCCACACTTTGAAATCACAACTTGACCTTATACTTATACCTTTCAATTTGCCAAGTTAGCTCAAATACAACTTACAATAATCAATATTCATCATCCCAGTCAGCTAGAATCAATAGATAGATCAATTAAGCTCAATACAACAAAATAGGAAAATCCTTTGCTAGCTGACCCTACTCGGTAAAAACTAACTTTGAAGCAATTTCCTTCATTAATCAATAGAATTTTGGTTAACACTACAAACTTATGGAAATCCTTTGGAAATCAAGTGAACTTGGTTAGCACTAGTTCCATCCATCTTTCCTTTGTTACCTAAGTGAGCTCGGTTAACACTCTCTTTCTACAACTTTTCTTCAATGCCCAAGTGAACTTGGTAGACATTGCCTTCTAAACTATGCAAACACAGGAACGCTTAGTAAACACTAAGAACTTTCATCATTTCCTGAGTGAGCTTGGCATATACTGACTGATAATAATTATAAAATCTGTGTAGCATCAAAGACAACACACAGTTAATCAATTGCATCCAACTAGAAGCTCAGTTAATGCTGCAAACTTACGAAAACCCTTTGGCAATTGAGTGAACTTGATTAGCATTGGTTCCATCCATCTTTCCTTTGTTACCCTAGTGAGCTTGGTTAACACTCTCTTTTTGCAAGTTTCCTTTCATGCTCAAACAAACTTGGTAGACATTGCCTTCTGAACTAGGAAAACAAAGGAATGCTCAATAGAAACTAAAAACTATCTTCACTACCTGAGTGAACTTGGCGTATACTGACTGATAATGATTATGACATTTGTGTAAACGTAATATTTGATTCTGTGAATTCCCCATCAAATTTTGGCTGAACCAAACAAGAATAGAAATGCACACCCCCATTTTCTATTCCAGAATAAGTATTCCTATTCCCATGTTTATATTTTAGTACTCAAATGAACCCTTAAAGCTATAAGCTCCTATATATGATAGCGATTTTTATGTAAGCTTTTGAGTAAATAAAAACCTACATAATAATAATAATGGATTTTAATCAATATGGTGAATGGATCTACAAAGGCCAATTTAATGTTAAATTGCATAGGCTTAAGAGCATCCTCAAATAGCTATTGTTCATATTCAAGTCTACATCAAAACATGCAGGTAGGATGCAGTTCTACATTTTATTTAGTGTGAACCTTCTTTATCTGCTAAGCAATGATATACAACTATTTGTTTGTAAGGAAGTCTAAACAAGTGTCATATAGTGGCATGTACTTGTCATTACTAAAAAAGTTATATAGATTATCAATTTGTAAATGATTATGTAAGTTTTTGTCTTGATCCTTTTGTTAAACATATTAATAAAAATTGTATTGTATAACTTGAAAAATGATCATATCAGGTGTCATCTAACTCATCACAATAAAGAATAATCAAACCATCAAAAAGTTTATAAAGCATTATTTTAAAATAAATTTTTAAGTTTCAAAATTCATGATGTTTAGTAGAAATTTAGATAAGAGTATGATAGAAACCTATTTGGAACATATTGATAGAGGTAAATATTTACTTCTAATATTTTAATACAAAACTCATATCATTTTTAAAACTAAACCTATAATTTCAAACTTTATATAGCTAAAACTTAAATTGCACATAGTTTTTTAAATATATGATAAATAAACATCAATGTTAAAAAGGAAAAAGAAAAATTACAATAAAAAATACAAAATCATTTTATTGATAAATAGTTATTTTAGAAAAATGATAACATTGCATCATTTCCTTAAAAAATATAATTAAAGACTTTACTATAAATAAAAATAAAAATATTACTATGTAAGAATTTGTTTTAGAGACCAAAGATTAATTTAAAATATTTATCAAAAGAAATGTTATATAATTATAAATTTTAGTAAAATAGAATTATATGTTTGTCAATTGTAAATAGATTATGATTAGTAAACTATATATAACATCTACCAAAAACAGCATTGAAAAGAAATGAAATACACAATGAAAAAAGATTCTATAACACAAAACTATTTCAGCAATTGGTTGAATTGATTAGAGTGAACCCAAGACCTCCAAATTAAGAGTCTCACAATTTACCATTGTGTTGTAGACTCTTGACTATTTTTTATAATGGTAATTGTATTAATAAAGAGTTTATTATTATAAATACATAAATAATTATTAATTATAAATTATAAAGTATAATTAATTAGAATTGAAATTGAAATTGACATTTTATTTATAAATATGGTTATTGATATATATGTTCTATTGCATATATATATATATATATATATATATATATATATATATATATATGATACTTTTATATTATAAATAAATTATAATATAAAAATAATAATATATAATAATATTTCTTAAGTGATTATATAATATAAGTATATATAATTTTTCTAACAATTAAATGAATGACAAAACTATATTAGAAAATAATAATAATATTAAAATCTAAACAAATGTGCTTATATTAATTTTTAAAAAAAAATTCTACTGTCTATTAAATCTGGCCAATATAAGTGGCGTACGACGTATTAATTTGAACTCATAGAAAGGATAGCCTACGAAAAGTACTAATAAGAAAGTGCGACCAAGAAGCTCTTGCATGTGTCTAGACTTGTTTATATTGAATGAAAACTTCAATCAACTCTGTCTCAAATACAATGAATGTAACGACTACCACCTTGCCCCCTCAAAGTAATTGCCACCATTATTACTACTTTAGATCTAGTGTGCATCAACCATTACATGTAATATTTACATTAGGTTATAGGGTTCTCTACAGGAACATCAGGTTCAGTGATGAATGGCCGTGGCGGCTGACTGCATTCCAGAGACTGAGTTTAACAGGCACAGACATACTGACCCGCATAAAGGAAAGCAACGTCATAGGAATAGGCAGAACAGGAACTGTTTACAAGGCAGAGATGCCCGGCGGTGAGATCGTTGCAGTGAAAAAGCCACGAAAATGCCAAAGATTACAACGACTCCAGCTTCCTTGCAGAGGTAAATGTGTTGGGAAGGTTGAGACAGAGAAATATAGTGAGATTGTTGGGCTACTGTTGCAACAATGTGAGCCCAATGCTCATCTACGAGTACATGCCAAATAGAAGCTTCACACAGAAAGGAGGCTTTGCACAGAAAGGAGGCTTCACAAAACATGTTGGCAGATTGGGTTAAAAGGTATAATATCACTGTGGGGATCGCCCAGGGATTATGCTATCTTCACCATGATTGTTGGATCCTTCCTATGGCCTCTTTAAGATTGCTATCTTTTTGAGAAACCTAGAATGATCTCGTCACATTTTGTTACAACTGATTTTTTTTTCCATATGCTGTGAAAGTTTTCACAATTTTTCATTTCTTAAGTTTCACGATTTTCCGGTCCTTCACAAATTCAAGGGTCTCTATGTGACTGAAGAGCCTCTCGACTTATTAAAATGTTTTATAGAACAATCTAAGATATTTAGTTTTGGCAATCAGTCATTGCTAAAAGTACTTTGGAAAATATTGTTTTGCGTCATTTTAAAGGTAAAAGCTCCTATGCATGATAGTGATTTATAGCTTACCATTTGAGTGGAAAGAAATGGACAGCGTAATTGCGTAATAATAATGATGGTGAATGTAGCTGTCATGGAACATGCTCGATGTTACATTACAGAGGATAGTTAGTATTGATGCATTCGAGTCTATATCACAACATTTTTTACGCGATACGCTTCTGCATCTGCTTCAACAAAAGTCATTGTCAACTTAAAAGATGCTACATATTTTGTCAAATTACAATTTAGTTTCAAGTTCCAGAAGGGGTCGGTGGCTTAATTGACTCTTGTTTGTATCCAATCTTTGCTTCCGCATGTGTCCAAACTTGTTTATATTTCATTCATGAGTTGGGTCCCGCGTATAATGAATGTAATTGGCACATGGGCAGATCATTTACATGGGGAGATCATTTACAATTGTTTCTCTTTTACAACATCAAATGTAATCTTCACATTTAGATGTCACATTCTACATTGTTTTCAAGCATTGCTTTACATTGTTTTCTACCTCATTTTAACTCCTATTGCAGTTTTCAGTTTTAGAGTTGAACAATAATTTATCTAAATTAGATATAGATTTTAGAAGGTTTAGATCATCCTATAGAAAATATCGTTATCAAATAGAATTTTGAGTTCAAAGTCACTACTTTACTCATCACATGAAGTTTGCAATGTCTTTCTATTATCTAATATTTAACTAAAATTATCACAAAACAACATGAGACTAGAGATGCAGAAGTAGGGGCTTGGTCTTCCAGTCTTTTGCCTTAGAGTAGATTGTGACTGAGCTATATAGATCATCCATATTTTAAATAGATTTTAGTAATGCATATCATTCCCAAAGCTCAAAGCCGGTCAAATATAGACACCTATTACATTGGATTGAAAGATTTTATTAATGCATATCATTCCCAAAAGGTCAAAGCTGGTCAAATATAGACACCTATTATATTGGTTTGGAAGATAGATAGTTAATAACTTAGTGCTTAATAGAGCATGCATCCTTCAAATTCTATAGCTTAGTTATAGATCGTTATTGTAGAGTAATAGTTTCATAATGAATATCTTTGGTACTAGACCTCTACATATATGCTTGTATTAAATTTTTCATGAAATAATTAGTATGTCTTGTTTACTTAGGACAAGCTACTAATCCAGTCATTATTATTCTTTAATGTCAAATTAAAGGGAATTTGAAATTTTTATGTTCCAATTTTTCTTAAGTTATAAAAAAGATAGTTATATGTTCAAGTTTTTCATTCATGTTTGTGTATTTCTTTCCTTGTCTGTTCTTTCAAGGAATCATTTCTTGTATATGCGTGATAAAAGTTGTTGTTGAACATTTGTATTTATATTTTTAATATTAACTTTACATTTTCACTATATAATTTTTCTTTTAGAGATGGATTTTTATCCTACAAATATTTCTCCTTCACCTTTCTTTAGAAATTTATTTATACAAGAATATGTAACATGTCCTAGCAATTAACAACCACCATTGTATCTCTTTTCTCTAAATTTAATTTAAAAGGATTGTTAATATAAATAAATTCATTATTCATATAACTAGTTTGATATATTTTCTAATTTGACTTAATCATACATAGATTAATATTCTTAAACAAATTTTAGCTATTCTTTCTTAATTGTAAAAAAATTATGCATTCCTTCATACTTGTACCAAGTAATTCAACTAGTGGTACATACTAAAGAAGGTTAATTGTATATATATAGTATGATGGGCATTTTTTTAAGATCACTTTTATCAAGAAAGTATATCACTATTTTAAAATTCCAATGTTGATTTGTCCAAATATGTGTGTGTCTGTTTTTGGTAATCAATGTAAATCACAACTACATATAATTCATAAATCATCCACAACCATTTGAAAATTACTCAATAATAGAAGATCATTTTTTCTTGTAACTATCTATAAGATATTTTATCTATAAAATTTTCTAAATAGGAGGATAGCAGCACACTTAGATGTTATATAAACATTACAATTATTGTTCATTCGCTTTAGAGAGAATATTGTTATATAAATAGTTTATAATTTTAGTGATTATTATACTATTGTTCTATTTAATTAAATATTATGCATGAATCATTTTCAACATAAAACATATGAAATATTAAAGTTTAGCCATGCACTCTTATTGTACTTGTCGCAGACTAGTACTATTGCATTTAATATTGAAGATTAGTGAATTAGTTTTGAAAATGTCCACCAATTGTACTCAAGTATTTTTATCTCATTTTATTTTTTCTAAAGTTTAAATATTTTTCATCAATTAAATATATCATTAAAAATAATTTCTCTCCACTATAATTGGTTGAAAGCATTTGGCATTATGGGAGACCTTTTATCAGAGCTCCCTCCATATTGTGTTTTAAAGGGCAACATTTTTAGAATTTAATGATATATACATATTCTAATTTAACATTATTGCTCTAATCTAAAAACTTACACATTTAAAACTAGCATAAATAAACCAATTGATTTTTTTAATCTTTAACTTCTAAATTTTATCTTTTAAAATTAATGTTTCTGAAAGATTATTCAAGTGTTTATTATTTTAAATCTTTCTAATATTTTCCAAATTTTCAATAACTTCCAAGTTGTCTTTCTTTATCAATATTTTCTTATAAAAAAATTAATTACCATAGAAATGAAACAAATGACATTATTCTTAAAATTTGACATTATTACCTAACCTAAATATTTAAGAATGACCAAACATTCACTATTTAACAAAATAACAAATAACAAAATACAAAAGAAATTCATTATATGACAAGTGCAATTAACATAATACAAAAGAAATTTTCACATATAAACAAACATTACCATGTAAATTAATTTTTTAAACTTTCAATTTTTTTATATTTAGATTAAAATTAACATGGTATGCATTGTATTTTCTATAATATTTCACTATAATTTATTTTGACTATACAACTATTTTTTTTATCTATGAATAAATATTTCTATAAAAATACATTATTCTAATGGCAAGTACATGCCAACTATGTGAGACTTGTTATATTTGTCGTAGGCTATATTATTGCAACCAGTTGTACTTAAGTAGTTATTAAACTTTTCTATTTCATTTTGTTTCATGAAACTATTAAATCAATAATATGTTACTATATTGTACAATTATTTTAATAAAATATATTTTTTTTATAATAACTTGTGATTATATTTTATGAATAATATTTTATATAATATCTTTTTAGTTTAAATAAAGTATTAATAATTCAATATACAACTTAATTAGTAATGATAGTACAATGACATTTATATTAAATAAAAAATTATTTTAAATTATTCATTTTTTATTAAAAATATTATTTTTCTAAATTAAAAATTAGATTTTTAATGTAAAATTATAATTAAAAACATTTAAAAATTAATTAAATTTTATAATATTAATTAAATATTAATAAAATATATCAACGTTTTAGCTTTACTACTGTATCTAATCAAGCTATTATAAATTAGGACAAATACATGTCATGCACTTGTTTACTTGCCATAGCCATAGGTAATACTATTGCATTCACTTTGCTTAAACGTTCACTTAACTTTAGTGAATCACTTGACACATTATTTATTTTGCTTTGTAGATAACTATAGTTTTGATAAAGTTTAAATTTATATTAATATATCTTTTGTAATAAAAAATATTTATTTGCAATTTGATTGGTTCAAACCAATTTGTGTTATAGGGATGCTTTTCTCAGACTTACACCATATTCCATTATTTTCAGCAAAAAAATTTTTTTGTGATACCCTTCTATTATTTTCAAAATTTTCATACAAACATTATATATATATATATATATATATATATATATATATATATATATATATATATATATATATATATATATATATATATATATATAATTTTAAACGAAAAGATATATCTCAAAAAGTGAAATTTATTAAAACTTGAATGACTCTAATAAGAAAAAAATATTATAGACGATAGTGTGAGGGAATAACGTAAAAAAATTGTAATTAAAATCATTAAATACTATTAAAAAAAAGCAAGTTCATTTAGGTTATCAGAATTACCATATGTAAAATTTGACACATAAATTAATAACTAAAAATTTGATTTATTTGATGTAGAATTAAATCATACACAATTTTTTTTTAAATTTTATTTATTATAACATAATTAACAAATATTTTAATAATTTAAATTTTAAAATGATCTAATATCTTTTTAATTATCAGTAACTAATATTTAAAATTTCATATGTAGATAATTGATTGGTGGTTAAGTAAAATGAGAACACCATCATTTTCCTTAGTAGAATTTTTATCATTGATTTTAATATATACTTTAGAAAAAAAACTTTTATATCAATAATCTTTAATTCAATTCTTAAGTTGTAAAAAATTCTATCACTCTAGTAATAATAGTTTAAATAACAATTTCAAATGTTAAATCAAAATATTTAAACATGGTAAAATATTGAATAAGCAATTATAATGTAAAAATTATGCATATTTATATTTCCACTTTAATTTAAAAATCATATGAAATAAAAAATCAATTGTACATGAAGATATATGAGAAAATAAATTGTATATGAGATAATTGATTATATGTCTAATAATGATATAATTTGTATTATTATTATTAATATACATAAGTAAAATAAATATACTTCAATTCACTTATATCAATTAGTGAATTAATTTTCATAAATCAAATTATATTATAAACATTTCATATAATTCATTCTATTATAGCACATAAGTATTAATAAATTTATAAATATACTTTAATAGTCTTAACATTTGAAACTAATATTTTGATTATTTCTGTTGTGAGATAAAAGAAACAAATATATGAAATAGTAGTACATAATATAATTTCACATATTGAAGAGTAAAATTTGAAACAAATTATTTTAAACTTTACTCATTTATTGTACAAAATTTAATATACAATTATTAAATAAAGGAATGAACATAACACAATTATTTTAATTCATTTTAAAGCTAAAATTATATTATAATTAGCTTCTTAACTATAAAAGAAAGTACATGCCAATATGTGGCACTTGTTTTAGAATAATTTCATTTCAATGATACAAGTATCTATGTAACATGCATTTGAATGGAAAGAAAGGGAAGGCATAATTGCATAATAATGTGGTTTAATCATTCTTGGGAATGGATCCGCTGATTTGGCCAAGGAAGTTATTTGTATGACTTTATGGAATGCAAAAAGAAATCTATATGAAAGGGATTTTGAAATAAATTTGAGGGAAAAATAAATATTTAGAGAGACAGTAAGAACTTGTTTGTCTTTTCATACCATAGAATCAAAACCTTCTTTACATAATATATAGTAAGATGTTTGGAGTTTGTAAGGTCTACCCCTGCAAAACTAATGCCACATCAATAATCTTCATAGAATATGGAAGCTCAAAGAGAGTCAAGGTAATTGGAATATTGACCAATCAACATAAATATTTAATTAACATTAAATTTAAAAGAATACATATACTAGATAGTCTAACCATGACAACCAAGTTGAAATGAGCTTTAGAACCTATCTAAGAAAACAAGGGTGAGAATATTGGAGGAGTTCTTTACCACCCTAATACAAAGTTATTAAGCTTCCCCATAATCTTTACTGATATGAAAGATACCCAACCTGACATCAAGGAAGACTAACCATGAAAAACTATTAGTAGTAATGGAATTTGTGCGACACATAACATATCCTCCATACACAAAGAGGTGAGATCATTTCATATTACTAAATAATTCCATTCAATAAGTAGCCAACACTTTTTTTTTATTTTTTTAATTAGAACTTTCTCTCAAATAATTAGATAGTTCAAACAACCTCACAGTGACCTATAATTCAATTTAATCATGTCACATTAAGGCTAAATATTCACCATACTATCAACACTTAATAACAAGATGCATGTTATGACTAAATTTCATATTCATTATTTCCAATTATCTTACACTTAGTAGACAACACCTTTTTATACAACCATCTCAAACATACAACTTTTATGATAAACTATATTCTTACATTTCATTGTATGCCATTAAGCTTGTGTCATTGTTACACTATATTTAACTGTAATATGAGTAAGCAAGGATATAAATAAAGAAGTTAAGAACTATCTTAATCCACAAAAATACTATCCAAGAATTATTAAATTACTTTTCAAACTTCAATGCTTTCCATTTAAAAATCCATATATATCTATATATATATATATATATGTATGTATGTATGTATGTATGTATGTATGTATGTATGTATGTATGTATGTATGTATGTATATGTATATGTACATATACATAAATGTGTGTGTATATATATATATATATATATATATATATATATATATATATATATATATATATATATATATATATATATATATATATATATATATATATATATAGATATAGATATAGATATAGATATAGATATAGATATATATAGATATAGATATGTATACACATATATATCTACATATATGTACATATATATACATATATACATGTATATATATATTTGTACAAAGTGAATTTCCTTGGTTGTTTATGTTAGGAAGCATGGAAAATGGGTTTCTTAATTTCTTTTATATATATAGACACGTGTCTCAAAAAAATCTTGAAATCAAGATTCACAATTCTCAAATCAAAGTCCAGCAAGGAGGCACAAAACCAATAAAATAAAAGTGAACAAAATTCATGGAAGATAGGCTACATAAGAAATCAGTGGCTAGGTGGCCACAAGAAAACTTTTCCAAGCTAGCCCCTCATCACATCAAAGTGCATGAAAACTTAACATGATAAATGAAAACCAATTCACATAAGCCACAATGACACTTACTAATCACCAAGAGGGAGTAGACTTTTAACAAACCCTTTTGTCCAAGGACCACTAAGAACATAACCAAATGTCACATGCATCATATGCAATTTATCTTGGTAATCACATATTTTGAAATGCATAAAGAACATGCAATATATTTGCAAATGAAATCCATGTTCTTCCTACTTATCATACTAGGTTACTCAATGAATCCTCATGAATTTGGCATAAAATTAAAATAAATTATTGAACCACATGTGCATCACATGTCATTTACATAATAAAAAGACATTTTCATATCTATCACAAGCCAAATCTTGAATTCATGGGCACTCATAACCTAGTGCAAAAGTCAACCATCAATTGAGTAAAGCAATAGTTAATAGAAATTCACACCCTTCTTGCATCACATATGCAAACAAATAAATAATTCAAGTATACTACAACAATAGTAATATTATACCATCACAAAATTAAAATCAAAATATAATAATAACCAAATGAGTTATGCAAATTGCCAATCATTCCCTAAACTTTCCATTTAGAAGATCTTTATAAAAAAAAAATTGATGTCTACCAAAAATCTTGATATATATAAGAAGCATCTTATCCTTCTATGTCAAAGTAATCATAACTAGAAGACACACCATGCAACTCATGTCATCAACTTATAACATAAATTAAGCTAATTGACTTATAGTTGTATGTCTAGCATAGTGAACTCAAGGCCTGAGTGTGGAACCAAGAGCTCTGTATGTAAGGACTACCATTGCAAATCCAATGCCACATCAGTAATCTCCATAAAATGTAGAAGGTCAAAGAGAGTCAAGGTAATTAGAATATTGACCAGTCAATATAAATATTTAATGAACATTAAATTTAAAAGAATACATATACCAGATACAAAATACCAGATAGTCCAACCATAATGACTAAATTGAAATGAGCTCCAGAACTTGTGTAAGAACACAAGGGTGAGAATATTGTAGGAGTGCTTTACGAGCCTACAACGAAGCTATTAAGCTTCCCTAAAATATTTTCTCACATGAAAGATACTCATCCTGACATTGATGAAGACTAACAAAGAGAAACTAGGAGACGTAATGGAATTTGTGCAACACATAACATATCCTCCAAAAACTAAGAGATAACATCATTTCATATTACTATATACTTCCATTCAATAAGTAACCAATAGTATTTTAAAAAAATTCAAAACTCACTCAAATAATTAGATAGTTCAAACACCCTCATAGTGACGGATAATTAAATTTAATCATGTCACATTAAGGTTAAATATTGACCATATTATCAACACTTAGTAACAAGATGCATGTTAACACTAAATTTCATATACATTATTTCTAGTTATCTTATCCTAAGTAGACAACACCTATTGATGGAAAAAATCTCTCCACAATCTAATCTCGAAACTAAGTATCATAACTAATATGGATTGTGGAAATCTGATTACATTAATAGACAACACCTTTTCATACAAGCGTCTCAAACATGACACTTTTATGATAAATTAAATTCTTACATTTCATTCTATGACACTTAAGCTTGTATTACTTCCAACATGTTGTTACACTATATTTTACTATAATATGAGTAAGAAAGGATATAGATAAAGATGTTAAGCACTATCTGAATTCACAAAAATATTATCTAAGAATCATTAAATTAATTTTAAAACTTCAATATTTTGCATTTAAAAATTCATATATATATAGTTGACATATCAGTCAAGTTTGTTATTAGTGATACACACTTATTCAGATTGTATATGGTTACTAAGAAGATTCAGTTAATGTGAAGATTAGCAGTGTAAACCGTGCATTTCAGTCGATGCCGAGTTTATGAATGGTTATTGAGTAGTGTAGAGTTCATTGAGTTTGTAGTGTATGTGATGAGATTCTAGTGTTAACCAAGCTTCCCAATGATAACCAAGTGATTTAGTTTATACCGAGCTCGAGGTGACAGTGTTTACTGAGTCATACAATGTAAATCAAGAGACTTAGTTTATATGATGAGTTTCACAATGTCTATCGAGTCACTAGTGTAGACCAAGTTCAAAACTACTTAGAAGTGATCAATATGGATTGAGCTTCTATGTCTACTAAGTGTACGACAATGCCAAGCAATGATAGTGGAAGTCATGTATCACAACCTCACTGAGTCAGTCTTCAGAACTCAAAAGTCTTCATATGGGCTGACTTTGCAATATTTTTGGTAACTTGTATTGTGGTTGACTTTGTAATTTGTATAATTGGATTGATATATATATATATATATATATATATATATATATATATATGTAATGTATTGTATCATATCAAAGTATGTGCATGTGTGCAAGTTAGAATGCAATTTGAATATAGAAAAAGAAGAGAAAATTGTGAAGGCCATAACAGCATAAGGAGCAGCAGAGACACATCTATCATATAAAGGTGATCAGTAAACAAAGGAATCTCATTTAGCAAGCCAAGTTGAAAATCAGAGATAATCTACTATTTCATCCTAATAGGTAGATTAGTCAAATTCTTTCATAAGGTAGACTTAACAATCTTTTGTAAATCTCTTTACCAAGTGCATACTTAATTGTATGTTTGTAAATCCTTTCACAAGGTGGACCTAACAGTCCTTATTGCTCCTAACAGGACAAATCATTAGAAATGATCAATGTAAGCTTTAATAGGTGAACTTTATACTACACTACTAAAGTTGTGGGTATCATCCCCAGCCTAGTTTTAAGTTCTATTTGAAAGTCACCAAATATTTGTGTCAAAAGTGTTATGAATGATTTCATATTTTAGTTTCTTATGCATGCAATTAGATCAAAATTTATATGATGGATTAAATGCTAATTGAATGGTTGGATTAAAGGTTGAAGTTGTTGAAGTTTTAGAAGTCGCTGATTCACCCCTCCCCTCTTAGTAACTTAGCTTAGTCTTGAATATTTCTAACAATTAGTATCAGAGCACTGTGGTTCTTAGGAGAAAGTTTAACAACTTGAGAAAATATCAAGGCCATAGAGATATTTAGACTTGAAAAAGCCATTGACAATGAAAAGATAAATTTAGAAATGGCCATTTCCCAACTCAAGAAAGCAAATGAGTAACTCTCTCAATCCTTGAAAAGAAGAAAAGAACTTGCAATTCAAATGAATGATCATCTCTACATTGAAGAAAGAATTGAAGATGTTCATTTAAGAAATTTAGTTGGACTCAATGAAGCAATCAAAGAACTCCTAGAAAAGAATGCTTCCCTGCAAGAATAAGTAAGAAAGCTAAGAAAAGAATAAGAAAATTCACTTGGTAAGGTTATGTGAAGTCTTGGAACAAAGAAACAAGATAAAAGAAGAGATAGATGGAAGGAACAATGAAATCTAGAACCAATCCCTTCAATAAGTAGACCTTATTGATTAGCTCTCCAACGCAAATGAAGAAATCATAAGCCTAAGATTTGAAAATGAAAGAATGAGGAATGATCTAAATTCTGAAAGGAAAATCAATGAAAGAATAAGGAATGATCTAAATTCTAAAAGACTAGTTAATCAATGAAAGAATGATGAAATCTAAAGTAGACATGAATCAATTGAATGAGAAAAATGTCTATAGGCAAAAAGGAAAAGTACAAATTGGATAAACAGAAGAACGAGAATCATCCAAGCAAGGAGCTCAAAAGAACCAAAGACCTACTTGCAATCACTGTGGTAAGATAGGTCATACATCAAACAAGTGTTGGAGAAATAGAAAAGAAAAATTTAATGGAAAATGCTACAATTGCAATCAACATGGTCATAAGGCTAATGAATGTAAAGAGAAACCAAGATTTGAAGGCAAATGTCACAAATGCAAGAAACATGGACACAAGTCATCAGAATGCAAAACCAAGGTATTGAATCCAACAGAAAAAATATTGAAAGCAATATTTGGATGGGACTACAACACCTAGTGTAGTTATCATTACTATGGAGAATTTGGACACATTGGTATAAATTGTGTAAAACATCATATGAGGAAAAGAGATACTGCCAAAAGATGTTTCATTTGTACAAAACTTAGTCCTCTTGCCAAGAACTGCATGAATACTAGTAGAATTGAAGATGAGAAAAAGGAAAAAGCTAATAACATATGAGATAGTAATGGGTTCCCAAATCTACCAGGGATATATGTCCAAGAAATGATGGTCAAGTCACTCAAGAATTGGGTGAATCTACCATTTTTTATTAAGTTCTCAAGGGAGAATTGGAACTAGGCTATCAAAGATGACATCCAAATCAGTTCTAATTGAAGGGTGGCAAAGATCCAAATCTATATTTAGAATACAAAGGGATCATTAAGTGAGGTTGGGTTATGGACTCTACTAAGCAAGGTTGGGAGTAATAAAGATACCTATGGTACTGAGTCATGAAGACTTCACTAAGTGCTCAATACAAGGGTAGTGGATGATAGTCTATCAATGTGATGTCAGTCGATCTACCTTCATATTGAGAATCAATGGTGAAATTTAAAAAAAACTATGGAATCAAAGTTATTTCTTACCATGCAATTTTGAGTTCTATTACAAAGAGCGATTTTCAGTGCAACCAAAGTGATTTGAGAAAATTTCTAGCATTTTTTTTTGAAATCTACCGAGTGAAAATGGCATCTAGCAGTAGTAAGGTTAAGCAAGGATTTGACATGTTGGTTCGTGGAGTTGAGTGGAAGGTGCCAGATTTCAAGCTCACTCCTGCAGTTGCCAAAACCCTAGATCTGAGTGATGTGCAATCCCAAATTCCTCCAAAGGTACTTCTTATAAATGATATTCACACTCATTTCAAATGAGTTATTCAAGAGATTGGAACACTAGAAATGGATGATGCCCTAGGTCACCTATGTGTGAATAGAGTCCTAAAACCTGAGCATCAACATCTGGAAACCAAAGGGTTGACACACATCCCTCACATGCCTCATGAATTTCAAATCAAATGGCTTAGGTTTATCCTCAACTGGGTGCATAATGGGAAGCTTTGGTTAGAACAACCAATTCTAATAATTAAGAAGATGATTCATCGAATCACTAGCCTCCCAATGCTAGTTTAAGACAAAATGACAAAAAACCTAGGTCGAGAAAAATTCAGAAAGAAAATCCTAGCTGAATGGGATGCAAAGGAATGAAAATCAGCAGTGTCACTAATGCAGAATTAAAGTTTGGTCTTCACATCATTGCACATAAGATTTATAGCTCTAACAGGTTAAATAGTGTGTCATGTGAAGTTGTGGACCTGGCTTACAAGGTGGCTAAGAATAATTTTTCATACGACCTTACTGAGCTATTGCTAAAATAGTTCAACAAGAACATTGAAAGCATAAGAACTTAAAAGAATAACCCATGTAAGTTTGGTTCTTTGTTAACTTGTCTATTCTTTTATATACAAATATTCTTTCCTTCTAAAGGTAGTGTAGTTTGGAGAAAAGATGTGCCTGTGCTCTATCAAATCAATGAGTATATTGCTGAGATGGGTGAAAACTACAATAAGCATCATGGACAATTATTTTGATGTATCAAAGAGAAAATGAATAGCAGGTTCAGAATCCCCAAGAAACTAGTTGAAGACTATAAATATGATATATGTTTCATGGTGGATAATGACAAGGTGTATATTCAGGTGGCTAATCCTAGAATTATGTGGGTAAAACCTCTTGGTTATGAGGTCAACATTGATGAAACAAAGAATATCATTGAAGCTCTTAGCAATAAACTAGTTGATCCTAAGTCTGCATACTTTGGAATGTATGATGAAGCAAAGGCCAAGATTGAACTTGAAATTAAGCTCCCTTAGGTAGTCCACAAAGGAAAAAGAAGGATTGAAAAACTAAAATCAATTTCACTCCTTCTATTAATCAATGGAAAAGGTGAGGATAAGCAAGGTGAAGAAGCAGAGGATGAGGAAGAATCTAAGGAAGAAGAACCTTTAAAGAAGAAAGGCAAGGTGAACATCAGCAAGCCAATTGAAAAGAAGCAAATTGAAGATCTGGTGTTGAATAAAATGGGTAAGTGGAAATACTCACCAGATTAGCTTGCTTCTCAAGTTCCTAGTGAGTTATTGGAAAAGATAAAGCCAAGATGGGATTTTTTTATGCAAACTATCAAGGAAATATATGGGCAAACCTTGAGGCAATTATTATTGAGCATATCAGATACTAAGGTAAAAGAGTGATTGAAGAAGAATGAAGAAAAATTGACTCTAAAGTTTAATACTTGTCTAGTTTGATTAAGGACATTGAGCACGTGGTTAAGAATGCAACAAACACTTGGAAGAATATTTATTTTTTACATAAACTAAGTGATTTTCTAGTCAATTTCAAAGATGATGATGAAGAAGAAGATGAGGAGAAAGATGAAGAAGAGAATGTTCAAGAAGTAATTCACTTTGACAATGAAGAAGGTGAAGAGGATAAAGGACAATAGGCTATCAAGGAAGAAAAGAAAGATGATGAGGAGACTAACCTAGTCAGAATAGCTGCAACAGTCATTGCCTCACTTCCTCACTCTCCAAGCAAGCCAGTGTCAACATCAAGTGTGGAGACAACATCAACAAGTTTGATTGTGACCACTAGGTGACATCTCAAATGTCCAATCACTCTTTGCTCCTACTAAGCTCAACACATCACTAAAAGAAGTTACTTCTGCTTCATCTACCAAGTTGCAGATTCCTCCATCTACTGAGTTGAGTACTTTAGTTTTGAGCACACCAATTTTGGGTTCCCCAAGTATTTCTGTAAGTAGTCCTTTAGTTAGTACAGTATTATTTTTTACTACAAGCCCTAGTGTCTCTACCATTATTTCTATTCCAGATACAAAAGCAATAAGTGTAAGGAAAATTGAGCCCAAGGTTCAACTGAGCACAAAATTTTTGGGAAAAGGCAAGGAGATAGAGGAAGATATTGATTCAAATGAGGAAATAGTAATCCCCAATTGGGATATTTACAAGCTTACTCTAGATCAAATGCAGATGTTTGTTGAACTCCTCCAGAAGAAGGCTAAACAAAAAAGGCTAAGAGAGGAGAGAGATAAAGAGTATAAGATAATTGAAGATGCTAACAACATTTTGGTAGAGGCTTATAGGAATTGAGATTGATTCTTCTCAACCTATCTTGTATTAGCTAGTAGAAGCAGTCCAAAAATTTAATGAAGACACTAATGGAAAAGATAAGGTGATGCAGAAGGTTGAGAAGAAGTTTGACAATAAAGTGCTAGAGCACATTGCTCAATAGATTTCCATTCATCAAGTAGAGCTTTCTACAATTTTGGGCAATCTAGAAACATCCTGTTCAAATGTTCCATCACTTTTTGGGAAGCTATGTGATGTTTCTAAGTTTACAAAGGAAATAAAGGACAAATTGTCCAAAATAGATGAAGATCTAAAGGCCAATGCTTATCAGCTGCAACTTGGCCCTAGTTCAAGCTCTGCACATTTTCAAAGAATAAGATTTTTGTCAGATATGTAAGTAGAATTGCTAAGGGAAGAAGCAAGGATTAGATCCACATTGATTGACATATAGAACATGATCCTTCCCAACATGGATGCATTGCAAAAAAATATTGCATATTCAAAAAATCTAATCCATGACAATTACTTCTCTATTGTGGACCATAATATTGAATTTTCAGCAGAGGTACAAACTGCACTTCATACATGTAAGGTCCTGCAAGAAAATTTGGATTAAACCTTGGCAATCATTCTAAAGGTACATTCTAATTTCTTTTTATCTCATTTTAATGTTTCTATGTAAATAAAATAGAATAAATATTTTGCATTAATATTGAAAAGGGGGAGAGAGATACATAGAGAGACACCTAGTATGAAGAAAAAGACAAAAGATAGTATGTGGGAGAAATATGCTATGGGGGAGAACTTGCAATAAGTAAGACATGTAAAGAAAAACATATTGTATATATCAAAAAGATATATAGTATACTGTATATAACTTACAAAATCAATTTTGGAACATATCAAAAATAGCATAATCTACCAAGCCAATTTCACATGGTGATGGATATAAGGTATTCAATTTTGGCTTATAAGTGTTTTTGTCACTAGTGCCAAAGGGGGAGATTGTTGACATATCAATCAAGTTTGTTATTAGTGACACATAGTTATTTAGATTGTATATGGTTACTAAGATCATTGCACATTTCATAGTGTTTTCCATGTAATTCAACTATTTACTAAGTTCTATAGTTGCTTCCGAGTCCTTTGGACAAATCCTAGTGGTTACCAAGCAGATTTAGTTAATGTGAAGACTAGTAGTGTAAACTATGCATTTCAATCGATGATGAGTATATTAGTGGTTACTGTGTAGTGCAATGTTCACCAAGTTTGCAGTGTATGTGATGAGAGTCCATTGTTAACCAAGCTTCCCAGTGATAACCAAGTGACTCAGTTTATACTGAGCTCGAGGTGAAAGTGTTTACCGAGTCATACAATGTAAGTCAAGAGACTTAATTTATATGATGAGTTTCACAATGTCTATCGAGTCACTAGTGCAAACAAAGTTCTAGATTACTTAGAAGTGATCAGTATGGACCAAGATTCTATGTCTACTGAGTGCATGACAATGCCAAGCAATGACAGTGGATGTTGTGTATCAAAACCTCATCAAGTCAATCTTCAGAACTTGAGTGTCTTCATATGGGTTGACTTTGTCATATTTGTGGTAACGTGTATTGTGGTTAACTTTGTAAATTGTATAATTGGATTGATATATATGTAATGTATTGTATCATATCAAAGTGTGCACATGTGTGCAAGCTATCAATGCAATTTGAATATAGAAGAAGAAGAGCGAATTGTGAAGGTCATAACAACATAAGGAGCAGAAGAGACATATCTATCATAAAATGGGGGTTAGTACACAAAGGAATCTCATTCAACATGAAAAGTTGCAAATTAGAGATCATCTACTATTTCATCCTAACAGGTGGATTAGTCAAATCCTTTCATAAGGTAGACCTAACAGTCTTTTGTAAATCTCTTTATTGAGTGCATACTTAATTGTATGTTTGTAAATCCTTTCACAAGGTGGACCTAGCAGTCCTTATTTCTCCTAACAAGGTAAATCATCAGAAGTGATCAATGTAATCTTTAAAAAGCTAACTTTATACTGTAGTACTAAAGTTTTTGGTAAAATCATCTCCACCCTAGTTTTACATTCTATTTGGAAGGCTTTTAAGTCACCAAATCTTTCTGTCAAAGTGTTATAAATGCTTTCATGTTTTCAATTTCTTATGCATGCAATTAGATCATAATTTATATGATATATATATATATATATATATATATATATATATATATATATATATATATATATATATATATATATATATATATATATATATATATATATATATATATAGAAACTCCTTTTCCATGCTTCCTAACATAAACAAACAAGGAAGTTCACTTTGTAGAAATAATCTTTTTTTGACTAACTTGACAAAAATCACAACTCCAAATGTTTACTCTGAGTGTACCAACATTAGAATTTATCTTAATTTTTCTAAGATCAAACACTTAATATTTGTAGATGTGTTATATCTTTTTAGTTGCTACGAGCTTCATTGTTATTACACCAGTAACATTCAACCAAGTTAGTTATATGGTGCATTTAAGCAAGAAGAGATGCAAGAAAAAGAAATTCTTCTATGTGGACCCATTGAGAGCATATTCTTAGTCCAGGCTGAAATAAGTGTCGCACGGACAAGTCATGTATAAAGGAGACCCAAAATGTGAATTTTCCTAATGCTCAACAATAGATTGGATAGAAAAAATTGAAATGTTCAATAACACAAGATTACTACTGTGTTGCTCCCAGTTGGGTGGAAAGGGAATAAGTTTACAACTATGAGTGTTTTGTATTAGTATGGTTGCATCATCAATTTTGTTGTCAAAAACCCATGAGATCTTCAAAAAATGACAATGTCCTAAATGGTCCTCTCCATGAGCATAATGAGTAATGAAGAATTTGGGTTGAACAACAATTCATATGGTCAAATCTTAGAAAGGAGAGAGTTTTCTCAATGAAGAATTATTTTAATGGCAACAAGTGTGAGAAATATATTACCAACCCTAAAAAATCAATTTCACAACACTAAATAATGCTTGGCAAAAACTATTACCGAGTGATAGTTTTGCTTGACACCTTAAGGAGCCAAGTGGCAAGAGAGTGCCGAGTGAGCTTGGCAAATGAAGAATAACTCAGCACCAATGGATGCTGAGTGAGCTTGGTAGTGTGGATGCCAAGTGAACTCAGTAGCCACTAGAGGGTGGAGCTCAGTAGAAGAAGGTACCGAGTTAGCTCAGTACCCACTGCAGAGATAAAAACTTCAACAAGACTTGACCAAGTGAATATTTATAACATGAATATTTTCACCATTGAAAATTAGAGAGCCAAAGTATGAAGCTTCTAAATAAACTTTTTAAATGCAATGAATAGAAGAAGAATAATGGATTCAAGTATGCCTGCTTACTTTCTATTCAAATTTGATTAAATCATTACAAAATCTAGGAGCATTCGACTTCAACAGAAAACCCTAAAATAAACCTAAAACTTTAAACAACTTCAATACTTCAAAAAAATTTAAACTTACAACTCTAATGGCTACATACAATAGTTCCTGGAGCAATCATTACTTCAAAAGCTGAATCAAACAATAAACTATGAACTTACAGAATGACACAAAGAAGTACGTGCAATTGCAGTCACCTAACAATCTTCCTTCTATCTCTGCAACGACTGGATCTACTGATCACTTTTTCTACTTTGGTTTTCTCTGCAACTTCTCTCTTCTCTGCTTTGCTGAACTTTCTCTCTCTATCTCACATAATGAATGAATCAAATATTCCTTTTTGTCTTTGGCAAACTATTTTCCCCCTCTTTTCAAAATTTCAAAAAACTCACCCATCACATTCATGTTTTCTGTCTGTTCTGCAATCCGTCAAGGGTGGTAGGTGGGTGTTTGGCTCTAAGGGCAAATGTCAACTGTAATTAATATTCCTAGACTCCCCCTTTGTCTTGAGCCAAACAAACAAGGATTATTGCTGATCCACATTAACTACACCAAGACACTCTCTTAGGTGTACAAAAGTTTATATGCCTTATGGCTTTGTGAAAATGTCTGCTAGTTGTTGCTCAGACTTACAAAATTATATTTTGATATCTCCATTCTCCACCAACTCTCTGATGAAGTGATATTTGATCTCTATATGTTTTCTTCTCCCATGGAAGACTGGATTCTTAGACAATGCAATAGATGAGATGCTGTTATAATAAATTATGGTTCCATCCTCTTGCCTTTCATTCAAATCTATCAAGATCCTCAACCAAATAGCTTGACATGCTGTTGCATTTGCTGCTATGTATTCAACCTCTATTGTAGATTGAGAAACAATTGGTTGCTTCTTAGATGTCAATGAAATTACACCCAATCCCATATGGAACATGTATCTAGAAGTGCTCTTCTTATCATCTAAACTTCTAGCCCAATCACTATCCATGTAACCAACCAACTTGAATTCATTTGCTACAGTATACAAAATTTGAAATCCCTTGGTACCTTTCACATACCTTAGGATCCTCTTTCCCGCTTGCCAGTGGGAATCCTTTGGTGTTTCCATAAATCTAGAAATCAAACTTACTGCATGCATCAAGTTTGGCCAAGTTGCAATCAAATACATTAAACTTCCAACCATACTCTTGTATAGTATTAGATCCACTCTCTTGCTAGAGTCTTCCTTGCTCAACTTAAAACCTATACTTGTTGGTGTGGGGGCTGGGTTACTATTTTCCATTTTGTATCTCTCCAAGATCTGCCCTGCATATTTTTCTTGAGAGATGAAAATGCCATCATGCATCTATTTTACTTCTATGCCTAGAAAGTACTTCAAGATACCAAGGTTTGTCATCTCAAATTTATTTTTCATGGCCTCTTTGAACTCACCAATTAGAGCCTTGTCATTACCAATAAAAAATAAATTATCTACATACAAGACAACAATCAATACATTTCCATTTACTTCCTTGATGTAGAGAGTAGGCTCACCATCACTTTTGCTAAAGGCATTGCTCATCAAATATGAGTCAATCCTACTATACCATGCCCTTGGAGCTTGCTTGAGCCCATAAAGAGCTCTCTTCAATCTATATACTTTGTGTTCTTCACCTGCAACTTCATAACTAGGTGGCTACTCCACATAGACTTCTTCCTTTAATACACCATTCAAGAAAGCAGACTTCACATCCATTTGAAATACCTTCCATTTGTGCTGAGCTGCAATTTCTATGACAGCACACACGGTTTCCATTCTTACAATCGGGGAATATGTCTCATCATAATCTCTGCCATACTTTTTCTTATAGCCCTTGACTACCAGCCTTGCCTTATGCCTATCAATCTTGCCTTCAGCATTGCATTTGGTCTTGTAGACCCATTTCACTCCAATCACTTTTTTTTTGGAGGCAAATTAGTTAGCTCCCATGTCTCATTACTTTCTATAGCATCTATCTCCTCATCCATGGCCTTACACCATTTCTTCTCCTTAATAGCTTCTTCAAAATATATTGGATCACTATGAGAAAATAATGTAAAATTAATACTCTCATCATAATATTTATACCTTTCATCTTGGTATATCTCCCTAAGACTCTTAGTCTTTCTTGATAACAGGGAGGAGAGTGTCAGATCAAAATCTTCACTGCTGCTTGGCACTGACACTCGGTCATGCCTAGAGGAGCTCAGTAGTGATTGAGGCTGCTTTCCTTTTCTTCTATCTTCTCATTCTTCTTGTTGTTCATCAACATCCTCTTCACTCATAATTGGCACTTTACTTGAGGTGCTTGGTGATTCATCAGCTGGTCCATACCATGACTGATTTTCAAAAAATTCCACATCTCTTGAAAGAATCATCTTATTGTTTAATGGGTCATACAATCTATATGCCTTTGATTCTTAATTGTTACCTGTGAAGATACACTTCACACCTTTGTCATCCAATTTTTTCCTTTGTCCTTTAGGCACATGTGCATATGCAACACAACCAGACACCCTTAGGTGTTCAACTGTCCATCTTCCTCGTGACCATGCTTCTATTGGAATTCTATCACAGACTGCCTCTATATGAAACCTATTAATTAGGTAAACTACTCTTGCCATGGCCTCTCCCCAAAATTCAGTTGGGAGACCTTTCTCTTTCATCATTCTACTTGCCATTTCAACAATGGTCTTGTTCTTTCTTTCAACCACTCCATTCTGCTATAGTGTATAGCTGGCTATGAGCTCTTTCTTTATGCCATGTTTTTTGCAAAAAATTACAAAAGAATTGGAGGTATACTCCCCTCCTCTATCTGATCTTAGGACCTTGATATAGTGTCCACATTATCTTTCAGCCTGGGCTTTGAACTCAAGAAACTTATCAAATGCTTCAAATTTAGATTTCAAAAAATAAACCCATGTCCTACAACTAAAATTATCAATAAATATCCTTAAATAAGTACTCCCCCCAATGGAAGTAACTTGCATAGGACTGACTATGTTAGTATGCACTAACTCTAATGGATATCTAGCCCTTCTAGAATTTCTAGAATTAAAGGGAAGCCTATGTTGCTTACCCAGAATACAAGCCTCACACTTGTCACATAAATCTCCTATCATGGCAAACCTTCTACCATTCTTTTATTTGACAACAAATTTAAACCAACATAGCCAAGATGACCATACTTGAGGTGCCATAACCATGAAGGGTCTTCAATCACACTCCTTAGAGATGATTGTATGGGAGGTGCAGCACCAATTTGAGATGAGAAACATGTCTCTATCCTCAAGGGAAACATTCTGTTCTTTGTCATTTGAACTACTGTAAGTAAGTTCTTGCTCCCATCCTTTTCATGAATGATACACCTGTCATTCTCCATCAGCACTTTGTATCCATCTTGAATGACCTGACCAATGCTTATTAGATTGTGCTTCATACTAGGGGCAAAATACACATTTTGTATTTCCTTCTTCTCACCTTTCTTGGTGTGGACCATAATAGATTCTTTGCCCACAATTGGTAGGGTTCTATTGTTACCCATTTTAATCTCAAATTTTAAACTCTTGTCAATGAATGAAAATAAGGTTTCATTACCACTCATGTAGTTGCTACATCCACTGTCGAGGTACCAAACTTCAGGACTTCCTTCTTCACCAACATTACATATGATGAAGGCAGTGGCATTGTTTCCACTTCCCATGTTCACATCAGCCACATTTTCTTGTCCTAACTAATCATTTTGCTTCTTCCAACATTCACTTGCATAATGATCATATTTATGATAGTAGTAGCATTCTACATTACTCTTATTTGAGTTGTAGTTTTTCTTACCTCCTCTTGAAGTATTTTGTGACCTACTTGCTCCATATTCTCTTCCTGAACTTTGTGCTACAACATTTCTTTCTCCTCCATTTCCTTGGCCTCTACCTCTAGAGTTTCTGCCTAAGCCATTTTTTCCTCTCCCCATTTTCTTGGATTTGATTGAGCCTTGAATGCTTGCTCTTGGGAAGAAGAAGAAGATTTAGATCTATTGATCCTATGCTCATGGGTTTGAAGAATACCCATCAACTCATCCATTGTCAAAATAGTGAGGTCTTTTGCCTCTTATATGGTCATGACCAAATTTTCATATTTATGAGGTAAACTCCTCAATATCTTTTACACTATCCTCTGCTCTTGATAGTCTTCTCCATTTGACTTCAGTTGGTTAATCACATTGGAGGTCCTTGAATTGAAATCAACAATTGATTCATTTTCCTTCATCTGAAGGTTCTCAAACTCCCTCCTTATATTATGTAGATTTACTATACAAACTTTATTAGTCCCCTCGAAGTTTGTCTGAAGCATATCCCATGCTTCCTTTGCATAATTTGCTGCTGCAATTTTTGGAAAAATTGTCTCTATCATTGCTACCTCAATCAAACTTAATGCCTTAGCATTCTTCCTCCTTGACTCTTTAAACTGATTCTTTTGTGCATTTGTGAGAGAAGCATACTAAGCTGGGTCTGTCACATCATTGAATCCATTAACCATAAAATCCCACAAATCATTAGCAACCATTATGATTTTCATTTTCTTTGCCCATGTATCATAATTTTTTCCATTGAAAGGTGGTGGCTACTGCCATATCTTTCTTGCATCTCTTGCCATGTCAAATATCCCAATGAAAAAATGCCCTAACTCACTTTGGATGTGGGGCCTCAAAGCTCTGATACCATGTGAGAAATATATTACCAACCCTAAAAAATCAATTTCACAACCCTAAATAATGCTCGGCAAAAACTATTGCCAAGTAATAGTTTTTCTCAGCACCTTAAGGAGTCAAGTGGCAAGAGAGCGCTGAGTGAGCTCAAAAAATGAAGAACAAATTGGCACCAATGGATTCTGAGTGAGCTCAGTAATGTGGATCCTGAGTGAACTTAGTAGCCACTGGATGGTGGAGCTCAGTAGAAGAAGGTACCAAGTTAACTTGATAGCCACTGCAGAGATAAAAACTTCAACAAGACTTGATTGAGAGAAGATTTATAACGTAAATATTTTCACCATTAAAAATTAGAGAGCCAAAGTATGAAGCTTCTAAATAAACTTTTCAAATTCAATGAATAGAAGAAGAACAATGGATTGAAGTATGCCTACTTGCTTTCTATTCAACTTTGATTAAATCATTACATAATCTGGGAGCATTTGGCTTCAACTAAAAAACCCTAAAATAATCCTAAAACTTTAAACAACTTCAATACTTCAAAAAAATTTAAACTTGTATCTCTAATGGCCGCATACAATAGTGCCTAGAGTAATCACTACTTCATAGGTCAAATCAAACAATAAAGTATGAACTTACAAAATGACACAAAGAAGTATGTGCAACTGCAGTCACATAACAAGCTTCCTTCTATCTCTGCAATGACTAGGTCTGCTGATCACTTTTTCTACTTTGCTTTTCTCTACAACTTCTCTCTTCTCTGCTCTGCTGGACTTTCTCTCTCTGTCTCATGGAATGAATGAATCAAACATTCCTTTTTGTCTTTGGCAAAATATTTTCCCCCTCTTTTCAGAATTTCAAAAAACTCACCTACCTCATTCATTTTTTTGTCTGTTCTGCAATCCGTTAGGGGTGGTAGGTGGGCATTTGGATCCAGGGGCAAACATCAATTGCAATTAATATTCCAACAACAAGGATTACATAGGAGATGAGAAAGAGAGGGAGAGTTTGATATAGGTTACAATGGCATAGCTAAAAGATAACTAGAAGGTACCTTGTTGTTTTAATAATGTAGAATGCAACACTTAGTAACTCCTCCCAATCTACATTACCAATTATCATCTTTAATATAAATTTTGCTACTCAAGGTTTGAATCCATCTCATCTCTATAAGCATCAAATTCTTATATGGGGTGTGTCATTACGCTAAAATTACACATGTTACATAGAGAAGATTGATTTTTGGGACTCATACAATTCATTTTGGAATGTTAAACATTCACACTGTCCTCATACTACCATCATTCCCACAATAGGCTCCAAAAATGAATGGGAATAGAAAAGTTGGGATGCAGCCACTGTGTTTTATTTTTATCTCTAGAAGCCAAGTTAGTGATGAAGTAAGGAACTTCGAAGCTATCCTTTCTACTTTCTTTCTGCTTTTCCTTTTTCTTGGTGGAGAGAATTAATGTTAGAAATCAGCACAATAATATCACATCAAATTGCTACAGCATAATACTAAATCAAAACACACACAGAAGAACCAAATATAAAGAACTCAAAAATTTCTATTCATATTCTTTACACTTAAAAAGAATTACATTTTCTCCTTTTAAAGAATCTTTCAAATCACTGGCCCTCTGTCTTTTCATAAATGCATGGTATCCTGACTAATCCAAGACTGCTAAAAATAGAAATGAATGGTGTATAGAGAAATTATGTTCCCCAACAATTAAAAGACATTAACAAGTTTTTTTTTTTTTTTTTTCGGTTTCATGATCATCCCCCTCCCTAAGAGATGGAGAGTAGTTATTATTTGTCACTACCACATGCCCTAGTCTTTTATCGGCATATGCTTAGATATTCACTTATTTTTAAATCTCAACTAACTAAATTAAATTTGGTTTAATAAGTAGTAGGTGGAAGCATAATCATCCATGCATTTGGGTAGGGAAAGAACGGGTTGTGACAGAGATAAACTTTTTGACCTTCTAAAAGTTGTTAAAATGCATTTCTTTCATTTATGTTTTCATGAAATGTGGAAATTGTAATCACATTTATTTACAAGTAGAACTATCAACCCAACATATGTCTATGGCTATAAACAACTGTTAAATCTATCTTTTTCTATACATTGCAAAATTTCCATTTCTAGGGTTTGTCTAATAATACACAGTGTAATTCTTTGCAAACATTTAAACGAATAGCTACCTCACATGACTATCATTTGTTGCCAAGTACATATAAGAGTGTGAAGACAAAATATACTTCCACATTTGATTAAATGTGAAACAATTGAATGTAACAACTGAAATTTCTATCAACTCAAATGGTGTTCAATGTATGCAGCCTTAAAGACTTTTTTGTTCCAAAATTGTCTAGTGGCTTTTATAGTTTGTGTTTCTATTGAAGTCAAAATAAGAAGGTGCAGCAAGACTTGACTATGCATTTGTCTCGACTTTCCTTTGAAAATGCAAATTGAATAAATGCTCCCTAATATCTATCAACTATTTCCTACAAACAACTAATGCAATGTCATAGTTTCCACAATTATAGAAAAGAATAAAGGTTGCAACCATTGCTCAAACTTGGAAAGTGATCTACTATGTCATGTGGTTAGTGATCATTTGGCTTTTGTGGAATGTGATTTGAATGATGATATTAAAAGTAGGGATATTCAAATTCATAAGAAACATGAGATTTGATTTGTTGTTGAACATTGACGGTATGAGAAACTTCAATAATCATTTGACTTTATGATGATAAGTGCGGTGGGAAGAATATAAAAGAAGAAAAAATAGGAATAAATTAATTAGGATGCAGCTATCTTTCATGCAAAATATATCTTTGATCAAAATTGAACAAATAGAAAATAATTCTTCATTTGTTCTTCATAATCTGTATGTTTTGTAATTGAAAAAGTTCAAAAAGTAAGAAAAATCTATGTATTTTCAAAGATTTGAATATTTCTTTTTGACTTTTTGTGCATGAGGATAGCTGGCACCAAGTAATGATGGGTATTGAAAGCATAATAAGGGTTTTACTTTCATTCAACTTGGAATATATGTAGTATAAGTGGTTTAATGATGCAAAATGTGGTTATGAAAATCTTAGAGAACAAAGCTTAGAGATAAAATTTACTCTCATTTAATGTTCTTAATAATATGATAGAGAAATAATTTTTATGTTAATTTTTCATTTATAGTTGTAAAGGAATTATAACTACAGACTTACAATACATTTGCTAAAAAAATGACTAGTTTAGATGTCATCTTATGGATATCCTAACAGGGTGTTACACAAACATAGTATCTATTCTAGAAAATTATCATATTAATCAAATTGTCTAAATTATAAAATTTAACCTTATCTTTGATTAAAGATTATTAATCTTTTAGTCTTATCATTTTGGAAGATCCAATTCCTTCATACCTATCTCAACCTATTTAAATTGTGTTGGATTATTAGAGTATTAGTTAATACTATATGAATATTACTCTTAAAGAACGTATGTCATTGTAGATTTATTGTGCTTACACTAATTTTATATGATAAAAAATACTTTTTGTATATTCTCCATTTAGAAGTATGAATAGTTATTTGAGTTAAAAAATATTATCTTGAGTGTACTAACAATAAGTCATTAGTTCTTATTAAGAAAACTAGGCATTATTATACCATAAGTTTTTTTTAATTGATAAAAGCAAGTGTTTAGTCAGACCAAGTAACATGAAAATAGAATTAATGAATTTAGACAACAAAATTACAATCATATGAAACTTACTATTTGAAAATAGCACTTCCTTATTGTTCTTCCTTGCACCAAGTCAAACATGAAAATAGAATTAATGAATTCAGACAACAAAATTACAATCATATGAAACTTACTCTTTGAAAATAGCACTTCCTTATTGTTCTTCCTTGCACCAAGTCATTATACAAAATGTACAAAGATAATATAATTGTATATCTAAAATATGTTGCCAATAGGTCAATTTTTGTTCATCCCTTAAGAGTGAATATTACTATAAAAGGAAATGATATTCTTTGTAAGTTTTTATAATATCATATGCATAGAAAAAATTCTAGAATGTCAACTTTATATATTTCACATGAGCTTTATAATTCCTCTTAATATTTCTCACAAGTTTTACATACGATATTCCTTTATGTACATGAAATCTCTAAAGAATGGATCCTTTTAAAGTTATGAGAAACTACACATTATAGTGACTTTTATCTAACCATTTAAATGAATGAAAAACTTGCAAAAAAACAATGGATTTTAATCAATAGTGATCTCGATAAATGAAAAAAAAAACAACTCGACAGCAATGGATGCCGAGTGAGCTCGGTAAAGGAAGAGAAACTCGGTAGATACTGGATATCGAGTGAGCTCAGTAGTGTGGATGCTGAGTGAACTCGGTAGCCACTGCAAAATAAAACTTCAAAAATACTTTACCAAGTGAAGTTTTATAATGTGAATATCTTTCACCATTAAAACCAAAGAGCCAAAAGTTGAAGCTTTCAAATAAACTTTTCAAATGCAAGGAACAAGGAAAGAGCAATAGATTCAAGTATGCCTACTTGCTTTCTATTCAACTTTGATTCAAACTAATACAAAATCTGGGAGCATTCGGCTTCAACTAGAAAACCCTAAAGTAATCCTAAAACTTCAAATTGGAAAAACTTCAAACTTACAGCTCTAATGGCTGCATACTACAATTCCTAGAGCAATCACTTCTTGAACAGGTTGAATCAAACAACAAACTATGAACTTATAGGATGACACAAAGAAGCACGTGCAATAAACTGGATCTACTGATCACTTTCTCTACAACTTCTGAGCTCTTCAACTTCAACTTCTTCTACTCTCTCTCTGTCTGGTCGAAATGAATAGAACATTCCTTCTGTCTTCTGCCAAAAATGTTTTCCCCCTCATTTGCAAATATGAAAACTCACCTACCTGTAATAAATTTTTTTAACATTCAGGGGTGGTAGGTGGGCATTTGGCTCTAGGGGCAAACCACTAAATGCAAACTAATTTTCGTGCCCCACGGTGGGTGCCAGAAATGTATATGTGAAAATGCGGCCTATGCTGACACACACACTTCAACACGGTCCTTATTTGCGGATTCATCGTGGAATGAACATTGAACTGTTCATCCAAAATTTGCCCTGCAAAGTGACCTGTTGCCTTCTATCTAAAGGGATTTTGCCTGTTAATATCCTCAGAATCGAGGTGTAGGCAACCAAACCCTCTAAGAACGAAGGATTTGACAATGGAATTAAGCTAAGAATGAGTATACAGATTAATCTAAAAAATGAAAGATGCAATGTAATCTAAGAACAAATGAAGCAAACTAAATTAACTATATGCATGATTAAAATAAAATGAGATTAAAATAAGAATGAGAATGTATGCAAGAAATGTAAGTAAATATGAGCATAAATTTTAATAGCAATTCGATAGCAAATCAATTCATCCTTTTTAAAATGAAGAGATGAGGGTCTCTTAAATAGAGTCTCTTGGAATCCATCAACGGTTGAGATCGATTCAGATCAACAGTCAGGATTGAAGATGAGTTTCAGTCATAAAGGGAGATTCCCAAATTAAAGGGAGTTAACAGACTTAATTTGAGTAAAATAAGGAGTTAACTATTTTTATTTGAGCAGAAAAAAGAGTTAATTGAGTTAACTCATTTTTGATCAATAGTGAACTGGAAATTCCCCTTATTTGAACTGAAGAGAGATTTTTTTGAGATATTTAATTTAATAAAATGAAATATGCTCTCATAATTACTTTTTCTATTTAATTAAATAATCTTTAATTAATTAGAGACACTTTTGTTTAATTAAATAACTTTGTTTAATTATTTAGAACTTGTAAGTACTCAATTTAATTAAATAATTTCTTTTAATTAATTAGAAATACCTTTCCCATTTAATTAAATAATTACATTTAATTAATTAAGATAGGCGTATTTATTAAATTAAATAAATTTAATTCCATAGTACATTAGCCTTAGGATATAATTTAATTTAATTAAAGTATAAATACTTTAATAATTAAATTAAATATTAATCAAATAGGTTTAATGTGACTAATATGAGTAAATACTATAGGAATTAAATAATAAGCATGATGAATGTAGATTTAGGTTTTCTGCATCTGACAATTAAGTCAAGTAGCGAATAGCAGAATGAGAATTGCCTATTAGAATAGGACTTTGAAATTATCAGGAATAGACCAGAATTGGTATAATGGCAATGAGCCAATTTTGGGGTATTACATTTTGCCCCTCTTTGAATGAATGTGCGAGCAGCATGTTCAATTCAAAGAAAATCAGAAAGCATGATGCAAAGATGAGATTGGTTCTTAAGGTGATGATACAGAGACCAATTGATAAGCTTTTTAAGGACTATCTCTAGAATAGAGCTTAATCCTAAGGAATCCAAGCAGAGCACTTAGATACCTAAGATTGATAGCATTTAAAAGACTACCTCTAGAACAAAGTGTAATCTTTAAGGATCTAGAAAGAACATCTAGATACCTAAAATTGATAAGCATTTAAAAGACTACCTCCAGAACGAAGCATAATCTTTAAGGATCCAGACAGAACGTCTAGATACCTAAAATTGATAAGCATTTAAAAAATTTCTTCAGAATGAAGTTTAACCTTTAAGGATCCAGATAGAACACCTGGATGCCCGAGAGTGATAGAGCATTTGGAAGACTATCTCTAGAACAGAGCTTAATCTTCAAGGATCCAGATAGAACACCTAGATACCCAAAATTGATAAAAGAAAGATAACAAGGTTCAATCATGAGTCATAGAATCATCCTTAGAACGAGGCTTGATCCTTAGGAGAAGGGGTTTAGACTATCCCAATACCTGTCTATCGAACTCTGAGAAGAGTTGTTATAAGGTTGATCAATTGATGAAAAGATAAGATAGATGGCAGAGATGTCAGATAGAAGGGAACAATATACCCCAAGTGATGTGATGTCCCAAGTGACTAGGACATAAGATGGGAACTAGATGCCTTGAGCAATAAGTATTTAATGATGTAATCATCCTGCCCCCTTGCAAGGAAAATCAAAAGATGACACACCAGAAATATGATTGAAACAGTATATCATGTCAACAGAATCTAGAAGAGATCAGAACGATCTAAAGATTGGGTTGATTTGAAATGATTGTGAAGTTGCAATGAGTTTGACCAAAAGTTGACTAGAGTCAGCCATAGTTGATTTAAGTTGACTATTTTCAAAATGAATTTTGAAAATATAGAGAATGTAAAGTTGAAAGGATTCCAAGAATCATGAAGTATCAGAAAGATTTGCACTACACAACCGTTCGATTATGTCAGTCCCCAAAATTTTAAAACACATTTTTAAGGCTCTTAGGTGTGTCAAATTTTGAATTTGATCCCGAAAATGGATCTAGAACGGTCCAATTAGCCAGGGGTGCAATTTTTGTGCAAATCCGAGCATTTTAAAAACTTTGGTCAACACCTATATAATGGCTCGAAGGGTCATTTTCAATTCATTTGTGCTTTTTGTCTTGTAGTGATTTTGAGTTCTGATAGAGACATGGTAGTGAACTTGAGATATCATCATTTCGAGCGCTCCAAATGACATATTCAGCCAGCAAATTATGGACCACCGGTGAGTCATCGATTTCCCATCTTCGTACTTTCATTTTCACGCATTTTGAGTTCATTTATGCACATTTTTAGCATGTTTTAGGTTTGTGAAATCTTTCTTCACGTGAGACCAGTCTCTTCTCACGCGAAGATCTTCTTTCTTCACGCGAAGAAACAGGATGTGCTATTTCTTTGCGCGCGGTCAAAATATCTTCGCGCGGGGCGATTTTGGTTTCACACGAAAGTGGAGATTCTTCATGTGAGGCAATTCATGTTTCGTGCGAGAATCTCTTTTCTCGCGCGAGAAGATCTATCTTCGTGTGAGGAGATCATTTTTTGCGCGAAGGCTAGATTCTTCGTGCAAAGAAAGAACTATTTCATGCGAAACTGTATGTCTTCGCACGAGATTTCACGAGTCTCGTGCGAAATTCTATGCTAGTTTTATGATTTTCGCATTTAGAAATTGCATTTTATTTCATTTTGATGCTGATCATTTGTTTGTCATTTTTTTTTTTTTGTGCATGTAGGAGGTCTTCGGAGGCGTATCATTTAGATCTCATTATCCACCTTATGGAGAGTTATTGTGGAGTTTGGATGACACAGATCGGGCACACATTGCCCGATTAGGTTTGTCTTCACTATGCCGAATTCAAGCTGTGATGGTGAATCACGGTTTACTGACTGCATTGGTAGAGCGTTTCCATTCAGAGATGAACACATTTCATTTGCCGATGAGTGAGATGATGATTACCCTAGAGGATATTTGGAGGATACTAAGGATCCCATTTCACGGTGCTTGAGTCATCTATGATACAGTGCCTCGATTAGGGACAGAGGCACTTTCCATTATGTTCGAGAGAGAGCTACCGAGAGGTAGAGCCATCAGCTGGGATGAGCTGATGCATACTTATGGACCCACACACAGGTTGGCATCCATGCTGGGTATTTTCTTGAGCTGCTTCCTATGTCCTGACAGGGGATAGCATGGATTGGAGTGTGGATGGGGTGTCATGCTCCGTAGGATGGTTGAGGCACCCGAGATCTTTGGGTGGGGTCAGTGCATGTTGGCCCATCTTTTTAATGAGATGCATGAGGTCATCTTCTACGAGAAGAAGACCATGGCAGCAGGTGTTTACGTGCTACAGATCTGGGCCTAGGAGCATCTCCCTATATGTAGGCCAATTTTTGAGGATTCTCGAGAGCCCATGGAGCCCTACATCTGTAGATATCGAGGGCATATTACCGAAGCACACCTGGGTAAGACTGAGCACTGGCGGACTCATCTTGATGACCTAGTGTCTGTTATATGGCGACCCTGGAGAGAGACAGAGGATTGGGATGATGCCTTGAGAGAGTTACTTTGGATGTTTAGTTCTCGACTGCTGGCAGGCAGGACGACATCCGTTATAGAGAGATTCGTGATCTCATGAGTGTGGCGGCAGTATGGCCAACCACAAGACATTTCAGCTGAGTACTATGCCTATGCCAGGGTGTAGAAGGATATAGAGTGGGGATGGCCTCCACAGATGGATCTAGGATGATCCATGATAGATATCTGCAGCTTAGTTGCAGTTTAGTGGGACTACCTACCGAAGGTAGTAGATGCCAAGATGACGCTTGCATATCAGGCATTTTTGATGAGCCATCCGTTCCCACGCTTCACGGATCCACTAGGGATGGCAGGGAAGGTACAAGGATAGAGACAGGTGCCCTAGCAGTAGCAGACATAGCCATAGATTCCACCATAGGTCTAGCACCGGGTAGAGCAAATACCTATTCCTCCACGTCAAATGGGATCAGACCTAAGTGTTGGGGGTAGTGGGGCAGGACATAGTCGGCGGAGGAGGTAGAGGACAGAGGAGCAGGCCCCTCAGCAAGAGATCCTACAGCAGCAAGTGCCTCCACAGCCACAAGTACCTCCACCAAAGATGGTTGATGAGGATATGGTAGATCAGCCAACAAGTGGGGTATAGGATGCGGTACGGTGGTACTGAGAGCGAGTTCATGCGGCCTCCCGACAGTTGGGAGAGTTGCAGATTACATTGGCAGTCAGGGATGCGTAGCTGGTAGAGTGATAGTGAGAGACAGATCGTCAAAGAGAGTGCGCGAAGGCTGCAGAGCATAGGCTAGAGCTAGCACAGGATGAGATCTACTTCCAGTCTTCTCGAGCTGCATATTATTATGCTACATACACCAACGCTGTACCTGATGAGACATTGCAGGTGCAACGTTTCTCTCAGTATGCACGAGAGTTTGGACGTGCACGACCTCCTGTCAAGCCAGATATGCCACCACCGCCTCTGCCACCTACTACCCCTACTCCTCCTGCCTTTCTTGGAGGAGAGAGTTCAGGATAGAGTTAGACACTCTATGCCCAATTTTTTATTTTGATCTCCGGCTATGTATCGATTGGTGTGCCAGCACCACATGTATCATTTCTGATTGATTGTGCTCGAGTAGCGCCAATTTTTGTACTGACCCATTCTTTGAGATATATATACACGAGATTTTGAGCTGAATATTCCTGTGTACATGTCATTGTCTATTTTTTTTTGCTCTGATGTATATGAGATGTATGTTTAGATAGAACGCATATGTATGAGCTGACATCTGACGTAGTGTTGTGTGTTTTTGTTTGACAGTCACAGGTATTCCATTGAGGAGCGAGAATCGATGAATCAAACGCTTGTGCAGTCATGGAGGAATCTGATGCATGTGGAGTATGAACAAGATTACCATCAAATTACGTGCTAATGAAGTATGCAAGACTATGTTAAATGCAACCCTAGGTCTGGTTACCAAGCCTCGATGATTTATCATCATTGGATATAAAATAAAGCTCGTATGTTATACAATTTCCACTGACATTGCAATCATGAAAATATGAATATAACATACGTTATTGGGATGTCGGGATTAAATGTAAGCATTCGAGGCACAAGAAGCCAGAATGACCAGAACATTTGTCCCTTTTAATGTAGCAAGTTAACATAAGCATCAAAGCATGAATGCTAGGATGACCTGAATGTTTCTTGCATGACACGCACACCAAACACACGGGAGATTCCTCTTATGCTAAGTATTCAGTATTCATTCTATCCACAACGACCCTTGTATTCGTAACTTGAGACAAAAGTGTGCTAGATATACTCGCAGTGACCTGTACATTCACTTAGCAGGACGAGTATCAATATTTACTGTAGCATGAAGAGTTCACTCCAACAACAAGGAGAAGAACCAATGTCATTGACATATCTATATAAAAGGAGTCGAGGTACACACGGCCATCCAATACGAGATGGAGGTTCTTATAGTGGACACCCCTCTTATAGGAATAGATCAACTTATTAGAACTAAACCGCAAACAGAAAGCAAAGAAAAAGATCATGTCCCCAGTCATTACTTCTCTAGTCAAAGATGACATCATCGAGTTACTCGAGGAGTATGATAAAGCAAAACAAAGCAAACAAAGAAAATGCTCAGCATATCCAAACAAGTATATCATTGAGTTTAATGTTTTTGGGATTGATGTCAAGTGTCAATGTCCAGAATATGTAAGAAAGAAATCTCTTCAGTAGGGTGACAATAGTAGGCAAATGCAGTCAGAATGACTAGTGACTAAGGTCAAAGAGGAATCTTCATGATGAAGAACCTAAGAAGGACTAAGCGACAGTAGACAGACATAGCCAGGACGACTGGTGACTGACGCAAAAGAGATCTTCCATAAAGGAATCTTGAGACATGACCCGAGCAACGGTAGGAAGACACAACTGAAACAACTGGTGACCATTGCGAAAGAGATTCTATGAAGAGAATCTCGAAAAGAGTGACACTGGCGACAGTAGGTAGACGTAGTCAGAATGACTGGTGACTGTCACGAAGGAGATTCTATGAGGAGAATCTTGAGATGAGTGACACTAGAGAGGAATGCCCCCGAGCTATGACAAGACTCAATCCCTGGATACATGAGCAAGAAAAGCAAGAAAGCGACTATACAGAGTAGCCAGAAGATGCACTGCAAGATGGAGCATTGGGAACAAGAGGCACCTGTTTACCAGGTTTTCACCTTCTTGGCAGGATTTGGATTTTCCTTTTTTTTTTTTTTTTTTTGCTTTTTGGTATTTTTTAGATTTTTCAATTTTTTTGGTGTAACGAAGGCACCTATTGCTAGGTTTTCACCAGGGTAACAAATTTTTTAGGACTTTTTCTAATTTTTAGGTTTTTTTTCAGGACATTTAGATATGTACAGAGAGCTTGCTAAGATTGAATCAACTGTAAAACCGCTTCAGGTGGAGAGTGTTCATAGGCTCTTTAAGCACTTCTCCTTTGGTTGTCGAAAGTTGATAGGCGCTAGATCCATATACTGCAGTAATGATGTAAGGACCTAGCTAGTTTGGTTCAAACTTTCCCTTTTGCATTCATTGTTGTTGGTTCTTAGGATTCTCTCTCAGGATGAGATCACCCAGCTAGAAGTCACGTGGCCTAATTCTCCTATTGTAGCTTCATGCCATTCTTTTTTTATATGCTCGTAGATGATCATAGGCCACTTGTCGTCGTTCATCCAGCAACACAAGCTCTTGAAGCTGAGCTATCCTATAGTCATCATCTGTGATAAGACCTTTCATAGAGATTCTTAAGGTAGGAATCTTGACCTCTATCAAAAGCATAGCATCCGCCCCATATACCAACGAAAAAGGAGTCGTGCCCGTTGGAGTTCTAATGCTTGTTCTATATGCCCACAGGGCTGGATTGATCTAGAGATGCTAGTCTCACCCTGACTTATTGACTGTGCAATGAAGAATTTTGAGGATCGCCTTATTGGATGCCTCAGCTTGGCCATTACCCTAGGGGTAATAAATGGAAGACCAATGTTGTGTAATTTTGAATTTCTTGCACGGTTCCTTAAGGTCTTTATTTTTGAATTTTCCTCCATTATCAGTAATGATTGAGGACGGTATACCATATCTATAGATGATGTAGTTTGTGATAAAAAGCGCTATAGTTTTTCCATCAGCAATTGTGAGAGGGACTGCCTCTACCCATTTCGTGAAATAATCTATAGCGGTGATAATGAACTTATGTCCATTAGAAGAGGTTGGGTGAATCTATCCCACCAAGTCAAAGGCCCATTGTTGAAATGACCATGTTGTAGTAGAGAGAATCAACTCTCTAGCTGGAGCGTGAATGAGATTCTCATGTAGTTGACACTATCTACAAGACCTAGCATATTTAATAGCTTCTTCCTCCATTTTAGGCCAATAGTAACCAGCACGAAGGAGTTTGCAAGGTAGTGTTAGGCCATTGGAATGAGATCCGCAAATGCCTTTGTGAACGTCAATTAGTGCATGTTTGGACTCGTCAGGTTCTAAACACCTAAGGAGTGTTCTGTCGAGACCTCTCCTATATATATCATCAGCAATAATGACATAATGTGAAGCGTTACGAATTAGGTAACGTTTCTCATTTTAGGTCAAACCTTCTGGAATGGTTTGATTACGAAGGTAGGAATAGATGTGATGGTAGCGGGATGATTCTTGTCCTATAATAGAACAGATCATCTTGGAATCAGGTGTGTCATAGGCTAGGTAGTGTAACACTTCCACCAAGAAATCGTGTCGTAGATCATTTTCTGGCATTTGGAGAAGGGAGGCTAGAGTGGCCATGGCATCAGCCACTTTATTATCTGCACGTGGAACCTTTTGGAAGGTGATGTGTGCAAAATATTTTGTCAAGTCATCAACCATGCATTTGTAAGGAATTAATTTTTCATCCTTTGTTTGATACGCATCATTTACTTGGTTGATGACAAGCTGAGAGTCACTGAAGCTATCCAACTGATCTACTCTCCATTCAGCTACAATTTTCATACCATTGATCAAAGCTTCATATTCAGCAATGTTATTTGTACAAGGAAACAAAATCTTGTACGCTTTGGGCAATGAGTATTTCTATGGTGTGATCAAAAGTAATCCAGCACCTAATCCTTGTTGTGTGAAGGATCCATCGAAGAACATAACCCATGTATGGTGAGTGAGTGTTAGAATTGACTCATCTGGAAAATCAATGTTTATTGGTAGAAGACTCTGTATGGGTGCCTCAGCCAGCTGGTCTGCAATTGCCTGTCCCTTTATAGCTTTGCGTTCAACATATTGGATGTCAAACTCACTTAGTATCATGACCCATTTAGCCAATCTTCCTATGAGAGCTGCCTTACTGAGCAAATACTTTAATGGATCTAAATTAGCAACAAGCTGTGTAGTGTGGGCAAGCATGTAGTGTCTCAACTTTTGGGAAGAAAAGACAACTGCCAAGTAAGCTTTCTCAATAATACTGCAGTTTTTCTCATAAGAGACCAATGTTTGGCTCAAGTAATAAATAGCTCTTTCTTTGTTATCATTGTCTTCCTGAGCCAACAGGATTCCCAAAGATGTTTCAGTGACTGAAATGTATAAAAGCAAAGGCCTCCCATGCATAGGAGGCATCAGGATTGGTGGATTGACAAGATATTGTTTAATCTGTGTTAAGCTTTACTCACAATCCTAGCTCCAATTAAATTTCACACCCTTATGTAAGGTCTTTGTGAAGGGTTGTAATTTATCCGCCAATTGTGAAATAAACCTGCGAATAGATTGAAGCCTTCCCTGTAGTCCTCTCATCTGACTAATGTTTCAAGGTGGTGGCATGTCCATTATTGCTTGTACTTTTTCTGGATCTAATTCAATTCCCTTTGCAGAAACAATATATCCTAACAGTTTTCCTGATGTGACACCAAATGTACACTTCATAGGATTGAGCTGAAGACTAAACTTTTCCATACGATCTAGGATTGGTCCCAAATCGTGCAAATGGGTATTGCGTTTAGCACTTTTGACTAAAGTATCATCAACATAGTCCTCCATAGTTCTATGCATCATGTCATGGAAAATTGTAGTAACAGCCTGCTAATATGTAGCTCCAACATTCTTTAAACCAAATGGCATCACATTCCAACAAAAGGTTCCCCATGCACATGTGAAGGCTATTTTCTCTTGATCTTCTGGTGCAATTTTTATCTGATTGTATCCAGAAAAACCATCCATAAGTGAGTACATCTCATAGCCAACCGTCATGTCCACAATCATATCAATATTAGGGAGTGGGAAGTCATCTTTAGGACATGCCAAGTTAAGATCATGGAAATCTGTACAAACTCTGATAGACTTATCATGTTTGGACACAGGGACAATATTGGATATCCATTCAGTATAATCAATTGCACGAATGAAACCAAACTTCAAAAGTTTCTCCAATTCGACTTTGACTAGCAATGCAACATGAGGATGCATTTTTCGAAGCTTCTGTTTAACTGGTTTTATGCCTGGTGTTATGGACAAGTGATGCATAATAAGATCAGGATCCAATCCTAGCATGTCAGAATATGTCCAAGCAAAATTTATTTTCTTTCCCTTGAAAAAGGCAATGAATTGTTCCTTTTCTTCAGTTGACAATGACTGAGCCTAATGTATCACATGAGGATGTTCTTCTGTGCCCAGGTTAATCTGCTGTGTTAGCTCTATTAACACTGATGATCTCTCCTGAAAGTGACTAGGAAGGACATCAAATATCTCATCCGTAGGTGCCTCAGAGAGGTTTTCACCTTTGGATATGTCTTTTGTTTTTACTTTTTTTGGATCCGACACTACCACAATGTGGTTTTCACCATCGGACCTCTTGCATTTTTTCTTTTTAATTATGTGACTGAGATATTTGATGTCGGCCTTAGTCATGTTGATGCTCTACTCATTGGTGGAAGATGTTATAGGTTCAATAGCGTTTAGGTAACAAGCAAGAGTATAGTCATTCTGGAATGTGGGGACTTCGTTAGATGCATTGGGGTTCTAGTCTATAAGCTCGAGATGTGCAAGTGAGAGAGTAGTGGCTGGTTCAATTGCGTTCACAGTATAGTTATTAAATGTGTAGACCAGCAATTTGAGACCTACAACGACCTCACCCATAGGTGTATTCAAACATCTCAGAGTACGAACGTTAGTATTTGATGACTCTAAGACACTAGTTAGATTAGACCCCTGTAACCTATCCCTAGACGTTTCATTCACTTTGATTTGATTTTCATAGACATGCACTTAGTCAATGTCTTTATCAGTAGTTGCTTCTAAAAGATTGTCAAATTCATATTCATGAGAATCGGTGCTACATGGTGAGAGACTATAGAACTCCCCAACAGTGATAGGGACATACTCTCCTTTAGCCTCTTGATTCTTACACAAATACTCAATATGGCATGACTAACTAGATTCCTCCTTTTCTAAATGATATTTGAGTTGCTTAGTATTGTCCTCAGAAGAATCACTTGTATCATCCACAGTGCTAACACGTGGCACAAAGTCATCTGGCTCAGCAAAGAATTTAGCAAGATCATAAGGAATAGGATGAGGGTAAGAATCCTCATCATCAGATTCTTCCTCTCGAGTACCTGATTCAAATTGTGACTCATTCTCAGATGAACTCTTAGGTACGGGTATGAATTTATTGGATCCCAAATGGAACGAGACCTTCTTGAACCCTAGGCCAGTTGTGTCACTGTTGCTTCGAGCTATTGCTTTGATAGGATCTATTAAACCATTTTTATTGTACCCAATAGGGCTGGTTCCCTTGTAGCCAAAAAACTTCATAAGCTTAAGACCAGGTCCATACTTCTTAGGAGTGATTTCTCAAGCTTGTTCTGTTAGGTCTATTGGAGACTCTTCTTTGTAAAGCCATGTAGCAATGGCTCTATTTTCACTTTCATCTTCTAAGGGAATTGTAGCTTTAACAAAAGAGCCATTAAACTTGGTCTGAGGTGTCAACACGAATGGCTTCTTTTCTACTGAGGGTCTCCCAAAATGTCGAGGGGACTCTGGAATAGATGTTAATGACAGTACTGGTTCCATGTGGTACTCTCCCATACTAGTTTCTTTCAATTTAAATGACTTCTCAATTTGTTTTAGCTTATGTTTGTGACAATCAGTAGACTCACGGTTAGTAGGGATGAAAGAATCAACAGCTTTGAGCATATTGCAAGTGTAGCTAGTAGTTGCAGGAATAGTAACTTCAGATCCATGAAATGGGAATTTAATGCATTGTTGGCATGTGGATGGCACAACGCGCATCTCATGTATCCATGGCTGTCCCAACAAAATGTTGTAGGCTAAGGGAATGTCAAGCACCTGATAGGTGACATCCCTTTCGACAGGACCGACGCGAATTAATAAAGTCATAAGACCTAGTGACTTTCGTTCTACTTCATCATATGCTTTAATAGTGATCTTTCATCGAGGATCAACAGAGTCCTCAGAATAATCCAATTGTCTAAGCAAAGCCACAAAAAGAATATTTAGGCCAACGCCATTGTCAATGAGTACCCGATGAACACGTGTCTGGTGGATGATAACCTCAATGTGTAGAGGCTGATTGTTTGGGTGATTCAGTGAGTTGTCATCCTCCTCAAAGAAGGTCATAAGATGAGGTGAGGTCAGGTGACCTACCATGGATTGAAATCGTTCAAGATCAAGATCTTGAGGAACGTTTGCCTCAGTGAGGGCTTTGTCCAGAATTTGCCTATGAGTAGGTGAGATTTTAAGCAGCTCAAATATAGAAATGTGAGCATTGGTTCGTTCAATTGATCTAGAACACTATAAATGGTTGCAATCAAGTTCGTCGTGTGCTTTGCACCTTTACCGAATGGACCAGCAAGGGCTTTGGCCTTGTGTTGTTTAAGATTTGAAGTAGGAGGTGTAGGGCCTTTGAACACCAATTTCGCATGAGAGCGAGTAACAGCGTTAGCATAGTGTTGTGAAGATGCATTATCCATGTTATTGGAAGTAGGGCCTCTCAAGACAAATGGTGTCTTGGGTTTATCGTTATCTTGCTTCCCCTTTATGGTAATAACATTGCAGTATTCAGAATCTATAGGTTCAACCATGTGAATGACATTGTCATCATTGGAATACGTATAGTTGACTTTATTGTAGGGTTCTGGTTTCGAAGTATCTCCTTTTTCATAAGCTGGGAAAGGCTCTTTGAACACCTTGTGGTCCAAGTTTTTGTTATGTCCATCTACCACAAGTTCACTAGCATCAATCATGTCCTGGACTTTATAACGCAAGTTTATACAGTTGATGGTTTTATGTCCCTTGTTTTGGTGATACTCACAAAATGAGGTCTCATTCCACCATGGTGGACATGGTTGTGGATCATAGGGACAAGGGTTATCCATTGGTGAGATAAGCTTGTGTTGTAGCAATGTTTTGTAAACCACATCCGAAGGTTCTCCTAAAGGCGTATACTCTCTCTTGGGTCGTGCTGCCCATGAGTTTCTCGGTTTGTTCCCAGACGTTTTATTGTAAGGAGGAGGCTTCTCAGCACTTTTGGCCGCTTTGAAGCAGTCTGTGAGATTAAATGCTGCTTTAGCAAGTTTTGGTGTGACATTATCAACAACCCCATCATGTACAATTTCTCGGTTCTTGTTGACATGTTTGGTTTTATCCCTGTTGGAAGTGGAACCTTGTTTTGTATCTCTCTGAAGAGTGAGCTCACCTTTCTTGACCATAAATTCTTTGATACGGATAGCCTTTGTAATCATGTCTTCAAAGGTATGTGGACCTTGTAGTTGGACTCTATACCCAAAATCAGGTAAGAGGTTATCAGTGAAAATGTCGAGCTTCTCCGTTTCTGGGATTTTACAGGAGTACTTAGTATAAAGCTATCTCCACCATTGGAGGAAAGTGAGAAAAGGCTCACCAACCTTCTGTTTAAGGTTGCATAGATCTTGAATATTTACAGGATGTTGAATGTTATGATAATATTGTTGAACAAATGAATTAGCAATTTCGTCAAACATCTTGATACCAGGAGGTAAATGTGAGAACCAATCCAAAGCTTGACCACCTAGGCTTCTAGGGAATAAATGCATGAGGTACGTTTGATTGTGTATAAACTCCATAGACAAAGTACCAAATTCTTGCAAGTGATCTTGGGGATCAATAGTACCAAATTACTTGTCATATTTGGGTAATTCTACACCTCTTGGGAAAGGCGGCATGTTTATACTTTTGTCAAATGGAAATGAACAAAGAGCATCCAATGTGTATGTCATTTTGGGTTTCTCTTTCTCATGCATCATCTGAGCCAATTGGTCTTGCATAATTTTCAGTTGTTTTTTGAGTTTAGTGACCTCAGTTTCTTCTTCACGTGTGATAATGGTCTCCACATCAAAATGTGTGGGCAGTTTAGCTCCCTCTTGGGCGAGTTTGAGAAAGTACTTTTCTTTCTCTTCATTGATTAGGATTCCCATGACCTTCTGAAAGTTTTTGTCTCTTCGACATATTGCTATGTGTTCAGGAAGGATTTCAACCTCTTCTTGTTCTTCATCAATGTCATTTTCTTTCTCTTTCTCTTTGTCATCCCTAGGTTGTTCTTGATATTGACTATGGCTACCCCATTCAGGTTCACGATTAGTCATTATAGGAACTTGTTTAGTTTCCGTACATTGTGTTTCAAAAGGGTCTGTGGAGAAAGGGTCATACATTGTGTTTGAGATTGTAGGACTCCTACCTATCTCAGTATCCTTTTGGTAAAAAGGATTCCTAATTTGTTGCAAATTGGAAAATGTTCGTTGAACTTGAGATGACCTTGCAGGTGAGGAAGACCATGAAGATGCCTCACTAGCCAAACTGGATATAGATTGTGTAGCGAAAGGTAAGCTACCTCTATCGCGATTATGACCCCTAGCATGACCACGTCTAATGTTATCAGGATAAAACAGGTTGCCGCTTCTAGTTGTGACAGTCATAGGCAAGGACAAAAAGCTAGAACCTAGACAAGGACTATACTAAAACTAAGTCTCAAAAAGGACAGGATAGTAACAAGAATGATGTTCACTAAGGCACAAATGGTCCGATTTAAAGGCTAGAATAGCCAGAGTTTATGACCACTGCGGCACAAAGTATGACAAGCATTAAGACGAGGACTAAGATTACGTATGAGACGAGACTAGTAAAGGTATAAGACACAAGTTTCAGTTAAGCAAAGTGTCGCTATTCCAGGACTGTTTGCAAACAGAGAGTGATAAGCAAACGTAGAAAAGGACAGCGCGCAGGCTGCAGATAGCTAGAACAGACCCAGATTGTAAATGTTGATACAAAATCTCGCGCGAAAAAACTTTACAGGTCACGCGAAGAAGTTTTACGAGCCGCGCGAAGATGTTTTTGTCTCGCACGAAGATCGGTAACAGTTTTTAATTTTGCGCGAGAATGTTTTTGGATCACGCAAAGATGCACAACAGAACTTTAATTTTGTGCGAGGACAAAATGGCTTTGCGCGAGAGCTAGATGATTTCGCGTGAGAGACAAATATTTTCGCGTGAGACCAAAATGATTTCGCGTGAATGGACAGAACAGTTTCACAACAGCGACTGATTTTGACAAAAAAATTTATCGATCCAATAACTAGGCAAATAAATAGGCACGTAGAACAGCAAGCAAGTGATTTCAAGCACGTCTGAAAACAATGAGCAAGGGAAAAAGCAACCTTGTGCATGAACAATCAAGTGACATAGTTCGTGTTAATCCCTAAGAGAGCTATTTGTGTACATTTTCAAAAGGTTTTGCAATTATTGCACACATTCCTAGAAAATAAAAGTTGGCTTCTCTAAGGTATTTAGTAATGGTTTGACTCTGCAACTTTTATGACTCACAGGGGTGACCTCCAATCCTGGCGCACCGAGGTTTTGACACAGTTTGAGAATTTAATCTTCAAGAGCTGCTAGGGAGATCTGACAACCCACAATGAACCACACCCATGGAGATTTCTTCCACAAGGACATTTATATAGCGGTTGTCACTACCATGGCAAAAATGGCTATTACTGCTTGAGGTTCCATCATCATAGTTTTCCTTGTAGAGGGATTGTCTGCTACGGTTAACCCTCTCCAAAGGTGACTGACTCACAATAGTATACCACAAGGGGACTTAGCTTCTAGATTCAAGGTTTTGACACCTTTTCACCTTTAGCCCAATCAAAACAAATAGATTAATCTGACACGCTAAACTAAGATTATCTCTTAAAGATCTATGATATCATCTTCCTATGATCTATCAACCCCTCCGGAGAAAGGATGCCTTAATCAACAAGTTGAAGATTCATCTATCTACGAGATGCTCAAAGTATCCTCCCCACCCATAAGGAATCTGTCTTAGAGAGGAGTTTCACTAGGAACCCACTCCCTCAAGATCCAAAAATAGTGTTCATGGGGGCTTAATTACTATGTGTGTACAGATGTTAATTCCTGAAAGCAAATCTATCTAAAAGTAATCAAAAAACACAAGGTGGTACACTTAATGCTTTAACTACTGTGAGGTGAGTCCAAAAATGTGGAACATTTAACCTCTCACACAAGCCAAAATGAGTCCACAACTCAGAAATTAGTGAGTTCTAAAAAGCACAAAAGGGTTGCCTTGTGGAGCCTTTAACGCTTATGTCCTGTAGACCCCTCCCCTATTTAACGTGTTGCTGAGCTTGCAACCATAGGGTGGAACGAGCGGCCGGTGGATTAGCGAGTCCAATAACCCAAGATAGCTAATCAGATCTATAACTAAAGACTAAGCTTGCTAAATGAATACTAACAGAGATCACACCCTAGTATGAGTTTATGCATGTGTTGTAAAATGGAAATACAGAAGGAAACACACAAGCTCAACACGAAAGATGTTTGTTTTAGATCCAAATGAAATGTTATCAGCTGATGAAGATTACCTGGTGATCCTCGCAACGTGCTTAGTAGATTTTTACCTATTTTTGACAACTTTAGCATGCTTTTCCCATTGTTCCACAAACTGCTACTATGCTGTTCAAAAAAATTATAAAACACAGAAACACTAGAAACCGCGAACAGTTAGTAGAAAAATTAGAAAACACACAAATCAATGCAAAAAAATTCACCTCTATCAGCAGAGTTTCGTGTGAAATTCCTGACATTTCGTGCGAAGAAGTTTTACGGCCCACACAAAATCAAATTCGGCTCGTGCAAAATTATATTTGGCTTGCGCAAAATTAAACTCGGCTTGCGCAAAATTAAAATTGCCTCACGTGAAGAAACAGGTCTTGCACGAAGCTTCGCGCGCCAAAAAAAATTTCTCGCGCGATGTGGAAATAATCTTTGCGCGAAGATTCTAGATCCTCGCATGAAAATGAACAGTTTTGCGCGAAGATTTCCAAATTTGTATGGAACAATACGGACAGAGAACAAAAAAATGATTAAAAAAATACAGAAAGAGGCTAGAAAAATTAATTTTCGTGCCCCACGATGGGCGCCAGAAATGTATATGTGAAAATGCGGATTATGCTAACACACAAACTTCAACACGGTCCTTATTTGCGGATTCATCGCAGAATGAACATTGAATTGTTCATCTGAAATTTGCCCTGCAAAGTGACCTATTGCCTTCTATCTAAAGGGATTTTGCCTGTTAATATCCTCATAATCGAGGTGTAGGCAACCAGACCCTCTAAGAACGAAGGATTTGACAATGGAATTAAGCTAAGAATGAGTATACAAATTAATCTAAAAAATGAAAGATGCAATGTAATCTAAGAACAAATGAAGCAACCTAAATTAAGCATATGCATGATTAAACTAAAATGAGATTAAACTAAGAATGAGAATGTATGCAAGAAATGTAAGTAAATATGAGCATGAATTTTAACAGCAATTTGATAGAAAATCAATTCATCCTTTTTAAAATGAAGAGATGAGGGTCTCTTAAATAGAGTCTCCTGGAATCCATCAACGGTTGAGATCAATTCAGATCAATGGTCAGGATTGAAGATGAGTTTCAGTCATAAAGGGAGAATCCCAAATTAAAGGGAGTTAATAGACTTAATTTGAGTAAAATAAGGAGTTAACTATTTTAATTTGATTAGAAAAAGGAGTTAACTGAGTTAACTCATTTTTGATCAATAGTGAACTGGGAATTCCCCTTTTTTGAACTGAAGAGAGATTTTGTTGAGATATTTAATTTAATAAAATGAAATATGCTCTCATAATTACATTTTCTATTTAATTAAATAATCTTTAATTAATTAGAGACACTTTTGTTTAATTAAATAACTTCATTTAATTAATTGGGAATGGCTTCCCATTTAATTAAATAACTTTGTTTAATTATTTAGAAGTAAGTACTCCATTTAATTAAATAATTTCTTTTAATTAATTAGAAATACCTTTCCCATTTAATTAAATAATTACATTTAATTAATTAAGATAGGCGTATTTATTAAATTAAATAAATTTAATTCCATAGTACATTAGCCTTAGGATATAATTTAATTTAATTAAAGTATAAATACTTTAATAATTAAATTAAATATTAATCAAATAGGTTTAATGTGACTAATATGAGTAAATACTATAGGAATTAAATAATAAGCATGATGAGTGTAGATTTAGGTTTTCTGCATCTGACAATTAAGTCAAGTAGCGAATAGTAGAATGAGAATTGCCTATTAGAATAGGACTTTGAAATTATCAGGAGTAGACCAGAATTGGTATAATGGCAATGAGCCAATTTTGGGGTATTACAACACACACATATATAATAATAAAAAATTTCAAATCAATATCAGTTACCTAATACAAATACTAAAGTATGCACCTATACATACCTAAAATTAAATATTTATCTATTCTCCATAATGTATTGGAAAGCTACAAATTCTCAACCTTGCATCCAAACGTTGTTTGCTTAGGTAACATCCATATTTTTATCAAAAAGAAAGAGAGCCTTGGAAACTAAAATTATTTTCTGAATGAAGTGTCTCTAGTCACAAGGAGAGCTATAAACTTGAATGCATAAGGGTCACAATTTGATCATTGATGATAGATTGATGGGGCATATTTAATGACTAGACCATCGAGTCATGCAAAAAAAATGGATAATTGTAGAAATGCCAATGACAATTATGTAGGAAATGAGGAGTTCGAGATATTAGTATCAATTTTATAATGCCAGAAAAATACCTAAGAAATCGTTGGGACCTAGATTTGATAGCTACACAATTTAAATCAAATGAAAAGGTTGGGATCTAGTTGAATAATGCAAGAAAATTGCCTTGGAAAATTATTGGATTTCATAACTTCAAAATTTAAAAATTATACAAAAGGTCTAAAAAAAGATAGCATTTGGCCTTTTAAATTTTCAACTATACCAAAACCCATTTGGTAATTAAATAAAAAAAACAATTCATTTATTGATTTATATCAAAAAAAAATTACAGATTTATATCCAGTCATGTTATATTTAATAGTAGAAATTTGACAAACATTTAATTTAATATTGCAAAAATCTCAAATCTATAAGTAAAATTATTGAATGGAATGAATTTAAACTCTTCAATGACTTTAATGGGCTCTTTGAAATAACAAGCAATTAAGTAACACAAGAGTAATGAATTAAAACCCAGGCATTTAAAATTCCCAAGTCATGCAGGCACTAAAGTAGGTGAATAAACATCTTGAACAATGCAACAAACAAAATAAATAGAACTCATCAGATACATTTTCTCAGGGAAGCCATAGAAATGTGTTATTTCTGCTCACAATATTTAACGAAATAATAATTGCAGGAAGGCATCTTATGGCTAAAGTGGGTAATCCATGGGAGATGAGTATATAAACATTATGGGCATTTTTATTTTCTATTATATGCTTATGAGAGTACACACACACACACACACACACACACACACACACACACACACACACACACACTTTACTCATTTGTTATAAAAAATTTAATATACAATAATTAAATAATAGAATGAACATAACACAATTCTTTTAATTATTTTTAGAACTAAAATTATATTATTATTAGCTTCTTAATTATAAAGAAAAGTACATGCCAACATGTGACACTTGTTTAAGAATAATTTCACTTCAATGATGCAAGTATCTATGTGACAAGAATTTAAATGGAAAGAAAGGGAAGGCACAACTACATAATAATGTGGTTATCACATTCTTGAGAATGGATCCACTGATTTGGGCAATGAAGTTATTTGTATGACTTTATGGAATGCAAAAAGAAATCTATATGAATGGGATTTTTCAATAAATTTGAGGAAAAAATGTATTTAGGGAGAGAGTAAGAAATTGTTTGTCTTGTCATACCATAGAATCAAAACCTTCTTTAAAATATTTTGTGTGCATAATATAAAACCCATTTATCCTATACAATACATTTTGATAGTAAGATGTTTGGAGATTGTAATGAGTACCTCTACAAAACCAATGCCACATCAATAATCTCAATAAAACGTGGAATCTCAAAATGAGTGAAGGTAACTGGAATATTGACCAATCAAAATAAATATTTAATTAACATTAAATTTAAAAGAATACATATACAAGATAGTCTAACCATGATCACCAAGTTAAAATGAGCTCTAGAACGTATCTAAGAACACAATGAAAAGAATATTGTAGAAGTGTTTTACTAGCCTACTATAAACTATTACGCTTTCCCATAATCTTTCCTGATATGAAAGATACCCAGCCTAACATCGAGGAAGACTAACCAAGCAAAACTATTCGAAGTAATAGAATTTGTGCAACACATAACATATCCTCCATACACAAAGAGGTGAGATCATTTCATATTACTAAATACTTCCATTCAATAAGTAAGAAAGATTCTTTTTAAAAAAATAGAACTTTCTCTTAGATAATGAAATAGTTCAAACACCCTCATAGTGACCCATAATTCAATTTAAGCATGTTACATTAAGGCTAAATATTGAGCACACTATCAACACTTAGCAACAAGATGCATGTCAAGACTAAATTTCATGTGCATTATTTATAGTTATCTTATACTCAGTAGACAACACCTTTTATAACACCTTTAATTTTATTCCTAACATAACAAAATTCTTTTAATTATTTTTAAAACTAAAATTATATTATTATTAGCTTCTTAATTATAAAGAAAAGTACATGCCAATATGTGACACTTGTTTAAGAATAATTTCACTTCAATGATGCAAGTATCTATGTGACAAGCATATAAATGGAAAGAAAGGGAAGGCACAACTACATAATAATGTGGTTATCACATTCTTGAGAATGGATCCACTGATTTGGGCAATGAAGTTATTTGTATGACTTTATGGAATACAAAAAGAAATCTATATGAATGGGATTTTTGCAATAAATTTGAGGAAAAAATAAGTATTTAGGGAGAGAGTAAGAAATTGTTTGTCTTTTCATACCATAGAATCAAAACCTTCTTTAAAATATTTTGTGTGCATAATATAAAACCCATTTATTTTATTCAATGCATTTTGATAGTAAGATGTTTGGAGATTGTAACGACTACCCCTACAAAACCAATGCCACATCAATAATCTCAATAAAATGTGCAAGATCAAAAAGAGTGAAGGTAACTGGAATATTGACCAATCAAAATAAATATTTAATTAAGATTAAATTTAAAAGAATACATATACAAGATAGTCTAACCATGATGACCAAGTTAAAATGAGCTCTAGAATGTATCTAAGAACACAATGACAAGAATATTGTAGAAGTGTTTTACCAGCCTACCATAAACTATTATGCTTTCCCATAATCTTTCCTAATATGAAAGATACCCAGCCTAACATCGAGGAAGACTAACCAAGAAAAACTATTCGAAGTAATGGAATTTGTGCAACACATAACATATCCTCCATACACAAAGAGGTGAGATCATTTCATATTACTAAATACTTCCATTCAATAAGTAATAAACACTCTTTTAAAAAAAAATAGAACTTTCTCTCAGATAATGAAATAGTTCAAACACCCTCATAGTGACCCATAATTCAATTTAAGCATGTTACATTAAGGCTAAATATTGACCACACTATCAACACTTAGCAACAAGATGCATGTAAAGACTAAATTTCATTTGCATTATTTCGAGATATCTTATACTCAGTAGACAACACCTTTTATACAACCATCTCAAACACCCCACTTTTACAATAAACTAAATTGTTACATTTCACTGTATGTCACTTAAGCTTGTATTGTTGTTTTAGTGTAATATGAGCAATTAGGGATATAGATAAAGAAGTTAAGAACTATCTTAATTTAGAAAAATATTATCAAAGATTCATTAAATTATTTTTCAAACTTCAATGCTTTCCATTTAAAAATCCATATATATATATAAGAAAATAAAAAAACTAATTTTCCACTCTTCCTAACATAAAAAAACAAGGAAATTCACTTTGTACAAATAATCTATTTCCAACTAACTTGACAAAAATACAACTCCAGATGTTTACTCTAAGTGTACCAAAAATAGATTTTATCTTTTTTTTCTAAGATCAAACACTTCATATTCTTAAATGCGCTACATCTTTCTAATTACTATGAGCTCACTTACTATAACACCAATAAAATTCAACCAAGTTAGTTATATGGTGCATTTAAGAAAGAAGCGATGCAAGAAAAAGAAATTGTTCTATATGGACCCATTGAGAGCATACTCCTAGGCCTGATTGAAATAATTGTCACACAGACAAGTCATGTATAGAGGAGACCCAAAATGTGAATTTTCCTAATGCTCAATAATAGGTTGGACAGAAAAAATGAAATGTTCGATATCACAAGATTAGTACTATTTTTCCCCCAGTTGGGTGCAAAGAGAGTAAATTTCTAGCTATGAGTATTTTGTGTTAGTATGGTTGCATCTTCAATTTTGTTGTCAAAAACTCATGTGATCTTCAATGTGAGGCCTCGCCTCGACCCTTCGTAGCCTTAGTTGTTACTTTATCATTTTGATAATCACAACTCGAGACGTCGAGACATTATCTGATGCTTAGAACATACTATATTATTTCATGATGTGTGATGTTATTTTTAGATGTTTGATGTTTGTCATTTAATGTTTTATGTATATGTATGTTGATGAAATCAGTAAATGTAAGATTGATACTTTGATTTAAGAGATTTTAAATGGTTAAGAATTAAGTAGGATGAAAGAAAACCCTGAGTGATGTATGTTCCAATTTATGTGGATTTTTTATATGTATACCTACATGTAAATGTGATTTTACGGGACTACTGATGTGTGCAATGAGTGTGCAGATATTTAGCTGAGAAACCCTATAAAGAAACATAACTGATCTCTATGTGCTAATATCAGAAACCTTGTTGTTCGTAATTCAAGTATTGTATTGTGAGATGTATGTATATATCCTTACGTGATCAGTAAATGTTAATGTTCATAACTATGTTCTTTTAGTGTCGCTTGACACTTGTGAATTGTTTATGTTCTTCAATGTGCAAATTAGGGTTAGTTGTGTAACCCATGGACCTAAGTCAGTTTAAGTTAGTGTCAGTTTGCTGGTTGGGTTCTTAATCAAGTTTAGTCACCCTTAATCTAGATTAGTGCTTAATCTGTATTTTAGAGTTGTTAGTTGCTCTTAATTTTATTCCTAACTTTTGTTTGGCTCTAAACCTATCCCTAAGGCTTTAAAACATCAAATATTTATACCCAAGGGGTATGGGTATGGGTTGGGGGTCTTTTCCAACCCCTAAGCCCCTTTTATTGACTTTTGAGGCCACTCAAAAAGTCTCTTTTTCCTTTTGTGAGAAAATTGACTATGGCTACCATGAGTTTCATCACCTCACCTCCACTTAGTGTTTTAACCATGGTGTGGGTTGAGTTAGGAGTTTCTAGAATTGTAAGTGGCTAGGAGAAGTTATTGATCCTTTTGGTGGTTGAGTTTGAGGCCTTTTTAGAGGCCCTTCTGATGCAGAGCCACACCTTGGAAAGCTCAGGATGAATACTCACTCAACTGAGTTACTTCAAGGGGCACGACATCCATCAGCCAGGATCGACCTCAAACCAAACTCAAGATTGGATTAATCAGAATATATAAATCTCCATAGTTTATCTTCACCCGCACACCAAGATCTTTAACCCGGAATGTCCTCAAAGAAAATATATTTGCACTTTGACAAGAGAGACCAAGATCGAATTGCTTCCAAACTCCATAGTCGATTATCTATATCCTTTCTAAGACAAAAATTGAAACTTTCTCTATTACCCAACTTTGAATGCCTCTCTTACATAGCCAACCAGCTTATTTAAAACTGACTCTCCTTTTCTAATAAAAGGATGAGAAACATTTTTTCGTCTTCTATCCAAGAAAAGGATAAGAATCTGAAACTGCCTACTACCTATTATTGGAATCTGACAATCATGCAGTAGGCCACATTTTAAATATCCACATTTTTTTCGTCTTCTATCCAAGAAAAGGATAAGAATCTGAAACTGCCTACTACCTATTATTTGAATCTGACAATCATTAAAACTATTCTAATTTAAAGAATCTACACCCAGTCCTAGGTGGCTATATCTGGAGAGCTTATCGAACTGCTGCTCTAGGTATGCCACCACATGTAGGACATTATTACAAAATTCAAAAACTAAAAGCATTTAAAACATAACATTAAATTCCCTATTACATTTTTAACAATGTTGCCTCCTATAGCGTTTCTCTTCTCTGCCATTGTAGCATACTCCCCTGTAGAATGAATCTCAAGTCCTCTTGAGATGATGTGTTGTAGAAATGAATCTCATTCTTCTTTCAAACTTTCCAATTTCTTTGAACTAGGATGAGCATATCTACAAGACAAACAAAAATAATATCCAACTTCTCCACATTGTAGCTTTGATTCTTTAATGCTGTAAATGTCATAGAAAATTCTCCGGCATGATTCACTATACATGAAATCTACATCCTTGCATAAAAATTATTAGAGGAAAATATATCATTAGCATTAAGATTATTTGAGTTCTCTTTTTGAATATGATCTTCCTTATAACCATGTAATGTGCATCATATCTATCTTCATCAATAGTAACCATAAACTTATCTGCTTCTTGACTATCAACGATTTTCACATCTTGAATCTTAAGAATCGTATTTATCTCTTCTTCCTTTATTAAACATTTATCATCATCTTGATCTTCTGTAGTAATCTCATTTTCAAATATCTCTTTTTTATTACAACTTTTCTCAAGAACAATAACAATATTGCACTCTTTCCTTTCTTCTTCAAGCTGAGTTTCCGTACTACCGCCATGCCTTTTCCATTCTCCCACAATGGCTGCAAATTTTTCCCATAAATCAGATTCTTCTTTAGAACTTGCTGTTACACATTCCTTAGCTTCATCTTCATGCCATTCCTCTTGACATTTTTCTTCATTATACATATTTAAGGCTTCATCAGTTGCCTCCAAAATATTTTTCGTAGGAGTACCTTCCAACATTGTACTCTTCTCTATTTTCAAAAGACATGTTACTATTTCAACCACAGATTGTTTGCATTCAAATCCAATAGGGCTTGTCTTGTTACTGCTCTCGTCAAGAGATACTTGCTGAACTTCTTGTTGCTGCACTTTGTGTTCTTGCTACACTTCTTTCAACTTAGCTTTATTCTCTTTCAACTTAGCGTCATTCTCCTCAAGTCTCCTTCTCAAATTTTTTATCTCCTCTTCTATCTTGCTTAGCTCTTGTCTTTGTTTTCTCCTTTCTTCTTTCTCTCTTTTCTTCTTTTCCTCTATCTCCTTCTATTTAGAATCCTTTCTCTGCCGATACCTTCTAAAAAGATACAATAAAGCTGCTTCTTCTTGTCCCATCATTCCTCAGCTAGGTTATTTTCTTCTTATCTAGTCTCCTGGACTTCTTCTCAGACTATTTCTCTCAATCTTTCACAATCACACAAACATATACACAACTACTTTTTCCCAAACCTTTTGCTGAGCTCTGATACCAAAAATGATGCAAAGCCACACCTTGGAAAGCTCAGGAGGAATACTCACTCAACTGAGTTACTTCAAGGGGCATGACATCAATCAGTCAGGATCGAACTCGAACCAAACTCAAGATTGGATTAATCAGAATATATAAATCTCCATAGTTTATCTTCACCCGCACACCAAGATCTTTAACCCGATATGTCCTCAAAGAAAATATATTTGCACTTTGACAAGAGAGACCAAGATTGAATTGCTGCCAAACTCCATAGTCGATTATCTATATCCTTTCTAAGGCAAAAACTAAAACTTTCTCTATTACCCAACTTCGAATGCCTCTCTTACATAGCCAACCGACTTATTTAAAACTGACTCTCCTTTTCTAATAAAAGGATGAGAAACATTTTTTCGTCTTCTATCCAAGAAAAGGATAAGAATCCAAAACTGCCTACTACCTATTATTGGAATCTGACAATCATGCAGTAGGCCACATTTTAAATATCCACATTTTTTTCGTCTTCTATCCAAGAAAAGGATAAGAATCCGAAACTGCCTACTACCTATTATTCGAATCTGACAATCATTAAAACTATTTTAATTTAAAGAATCTACACTCGGTCCTAGGTGGCTATATCTGGAGAGCTTATCGAGCTGCTACTCTAGGTATACCACCACATGTAGGACGTTATTACAAACTTCAAAAACTAAAAGCATTTAAAACATAACATTAAATTCCCTATTACATTTTTAACAATGTTTCCTCCTATAGCGTTTCTCTTCTCTGCCACTGTAGCACCTTCTTGGAGTAGTTTAGGTTGTTACCCAATCTCTACATTTAGAGAGGAGTTGTGAAGATTGAAGGAAGGAAGGGGAAACTCTACTCAAACTTGTTCATTTGCCATTATCTCTTTGTGCAGGTAGGAATTCTGATCTCCCTTGTTCAAATTTCTTGTTTGTTTCATGCTTATGCTACCTTGTTGTTGTTTGAATGCTTGTATGGTTGTGGATATGTTGCGAAGATTTGAAAACCATGTTATTTTGGATGTTTTCTTTTCTTGTTTTTTTTTGTTGAATTTTCATATGTTCTTGCATGGGTGTTTTGGCATTACTCACCCTTGGAGGGGGCAGAAGTGGCCAATTTCTGGAAAGGGCATTTTAGTTGGACTCCAACAGTGTAGAGTCTCTTCTTAGGATGAGAAGAGGGAGAAAGGGTAGGGTGTTATGGACCCCTACTTGTCAGCACAAATCTTGTATGAGTATGGCATGTTAAAATGGAAGAACGAAAGTTCTTGGTTTATAGCCCCGATTGGGCATCTATTTTGGTGTTGTGCTTGACTTCTCCTATTGGAAAAATCCACCTTTCCCTAGTTTTGATTCATCGCAAATCCTATTGTGTAAAAAATGTATGAATATGCATGTTTGTTTGTCTCTTGGTTATACTTGGTTGTCACCCGATCAGATTTTGTTCCATCCATGGTTCTAGAAATGTGTTGCAGAAATTGTTATGAATCCCTTGATGAGGGTCATGAAGAAAATTCAATTATATTGTTGAAATTTGGGATTGATATCCTATGTAAATTGGTATTTCAAACTTTTTTGGATTGGCAACGAAGCCAGGTTTTCTTCCTGATTCTTTCCCGGTTGAGCCTTTGAATCAGGTTTGCCAATAAAATTGGTGTTTGAGTAAAATTGTTTATCTTGTGAGTTAATCATAATTTCAAATTAGATGGATGCACATAAGGAATAAGATGATTTGATGATGGTTTAATTGAGAAAATTTTCAAGTTCCTTATATGTTCAAAATGATAATTATGTTAAGGAAAGAAAATAACGTCTATGGTTGATATATTGCAATTCAAGTGGTATAGGAGATCATATTAAATATGGTGTTATTATGCCTCAAACTATTGTATCCATGTTTTATTCTATTCAAAAATATAGACAAAAAAATATATTCATGCATGGCTTTGAAATCTATACTTAGAAAATTTTCAAGAAAATAAATGTTGCAAGAGAGTAAAACTCTCTGCCTTTTGTATGGAAGATTCAAATTAATTCTTTTGGTAATAGAGAATCAAAAGATTCTCTAAAAAGATCCATTTTTTCTTATTGAAAAATTAGATTTAAAATTAAAAAGAATAATAAAATAAACATCAAGTAAATAAAAATATCATAGTTATATTAGATATCCTAAATATCTCTTTTAATATCATTTCTACCTATAAAACTTTAAGAGTTTAATGCATATGCATCTCCTCTTGGGCGTCAGCCTGGGATTGCTTGTAATTTAAGTTAGCAGCAGGATGAACATGGGGGGGTGACATCACCCTGCCCCCATGTCCCATCCCCAACTTTCTCACCAATGTGATGCGCTCATCTCTCAAAAGGAGGGAAAGGCAATTTTATTTGTTTGTAACAAAGTACTAAGACCTTGTTATCTCCTGTCCTCCTTCTCTACTTGGCCGCAGGTTTTGTGGTAGGGGGGGGGGGCTCTGCCAGCGTACCCTCAGGCAAAGTGCTATCCCAAGGATAGCGCTTGGGAAGCACTTGCCCAAGGGTTAGTGGGGCATAGGGGGGTGTAGGGTTAGATAGAAAGTTAGGTTAGTTTTTTATGATAGTTAGTTTTTTATATAATTTGATTTATTAATAATTTTTGTTTGTAAGTTGTTTTAGTAATTAGTTTAATTAATTTAATTGTAAGTTATTTTAGATTAGCATGTTAGTATGTAGTTAGTTAGTAAGTTAGTAGGGTAAAATTTAGATAATGTTAATGTGTTTTAGTAGTTAGTGTTTTTTTTTTTTATATAAAAGTTGTTTAGATGAAACCTTGAATTCTATGCTTAAAATGGTGTTAGTATAGGATGATAGATAGTTGTTAAGTTATTAGATTAGTTTTTAGTTATGTGCTAGTTAGTCTATGTTAAATATAGTTCGATGTTAAATTGCTAGTTTTAATTTTATTAGTGATTTAATAAAATTCCTTATAAAAATTAGTATGTGTTAAAAAGTATTGGAAGTTAGTAATGTAAAAATTTAGATTTAGTTTTAATTTTATTTAAGTATTAAAGTTTTAATTTTGTTGATTAATTGCTATTTGTTAAATTTTTTTGTTTTAAAATTTTATATATATTAGTGGTATTAGTTATGAGTGCGATTTAGTTAGTTAGTTTAAATTTAAATAAGTTTAGATTTATGTTAAATTTATGATATGTTATTTAAATTAATAAAGTTTCTTTTTTAGTTAGTAGGCTTTAGATTTAGTTAGTGGTTAGTAAATGAAATTTAAATTTTATAGTTGATTTTGATTACATATTTTCAATTAATCTAAACCTGAATACACCTACATTGTTATTTAAATAATTGTTTATTATTTGTTGTAAGTTAATATATAACGTATCTTGATCGATATCAATCTAATAACGAAAGCTTGAAATTTTAATGATGTATGCCTTCACATGTTATGTAACTTAAGATGTAATGAAGAGAATCCTTTCTTGAAATGTGATTTAACCTTATCGAACTTTGAGCACTCTAAATATTATTTAAAAAAAAAAAAAATTGTTTGTGTTTATGCCCTCGTAGTTTCGGCATGACATTTTGGTATTAGAGCCTGTGTTTCAACACTAGGAACTTTAAACCCTTACGCTTTTGAAAAAATTAAAAAGAGAAACATTTAAATTGTGTAGGATGCCTCCTGTTACTCAAAGCAATGGACGAGGCAGAGGTCTTAGGGTGAGAGGTGGTAGAGAGGGATAGGAGGATGGACCACCTCCACCACCACCACCCCTAACCCAAACTAGGACATTTTGGATGCACTTTAGACATTGATCAGTGTAGTTCAGCAAAGAGTAGTACCTATGGTTCAGCTAGTTCAGCAGATTCCAGTAGTGGAAGCAGAGGGGCCCGGAGGAGGAGGGCCCAGAGGCAGAGAGAGGACTAGGAGTCCCCTACCAAGATAGTTGGAGGGGCAGGATGAGCATGAAGGTGAGTCAATACACCAGAGAGGACCCCCACTTGTCAGACCTCCTAGACATATAGGAGATGATATCAGGGAATTGATTTGACTTGGGCCACCATTATTTACAAGTTCTACTAAGGGGATAGTAGCAGAGGCATGAATGCAGAGCCTAGAGTGGTGCTTTCGATTATGACCCTATGGGAGTAATCTAAAGGCATGCCTAGCAGTTCATCAGTTGAGAGGGGATGCCTCCAATCGGTGGCATCAAGAGGAGATCATAGGTGGAGTAAGGATGGAGACCCTTGCATGGGAGTCTTTCCTAGGAAGATTCTGAGAGAGGTACTTGTCAGATCATTTTTGACAGAAATAGATAGAGGAGTTCCATTCTCTTTATCAGAGAGGTCTTACAATGGCTCAGTATGAGAGCAGGTTTCTCGAGCTCCTCCCTTATGTGGAATACATGAAGGACGAGAAACTATGGGTACATCGCTTTATCATGGGTTTGAATTTCTCACTTCAGGGTCCAGTTCGAATGGCCTTCCCTGCCACCTTCAGATAGGTAGTGGAGATAGTGCTAGTGGTAGAGGATACTCGGGGTAGACAAGAATCACGGGATCGATCTCAAAATCGAAACTCTACTCGACAGAGACCCCCTTGGAAAGGGAATCAGAACTATACATTAAGGTCCTCTAAGGGCCAACAATCTCAATAGTAGCAGTAGGAATTCTCAAAGGGTTACCAGGGCTCCGAGCCTAAGCAGTGGTAGTTATAGTAGGATCAAAAACTACATACCCCACAGTCACAGTTAGTGTAGACTCAACAGTCTTCCAGGGGTGGATATAGTGGGTCTAGCAGGTCAGGGTGCCCACAACAGTCTAGATCAAAGGATACATGATCTTATAACTCAGGGCCATGCTATACTTGTGGGGGCATGGGGCATATAGCTAAAGAGTGTCTGCAAGGACAGCAATCCAGTGGTCAGAGAGGGGCTTTTTCCGAGCCGACAGTTGGAGACATGGGCAGGTCCCACAGAGTTTTCACAGCGGTTGACAATCACCAGATTGAGCATTAGGCTATAGTTATTGAGGCTATAGGTGGAGTTGGTTGACTAGTTAGCACTAGAGACTATCCATATTATTGCCTGACAGACCCTAGCTCCTCGAGGTCGAGAGCTGGACCAAGTTAGGGTCTATTGGGAATGTTACAATGAGGTCACGATTTATTGGGAGGATGCACCATGGATGCGATCTCAATACCCTTGTCTTTTGATGAAATCTAGGAAGAAGTTCATGCCTAGTGGGGGAGGATGTGAGGCCTCACCCCGACCCTTCGTAGCCTTAGTTGTTGCTTTATCATTTTGATACTCACGACTCGAGGCGTCGAGACATTATCTGATGCTTAGAACATACTATATTATTTCATGATGTGTGATGTTATTTTTAGATGTTTGATGTTTGTCATTTAATGTTTTATGTATATGTATGTTGATGAAATTAGTAAATGTAAGATTGATACTTTGATTTAAGAGATTTTAAATGGTTAAGAATTAAGTAGGATGAAAGAAAACCTTGAGTGATGTATGTTCCATTTTATGTGGATTTTTGATCCGTATACATCCATGTAAATGTGATTTTATGGGACTATTGATGTGTGCAATGAGTGTGCAGATATTTAGCCGAGAAATCGTATGAAGGAATAGAATTGATCTCTATGTGCTAATTTTAGAAACCTTGTTGTTCGTAATTCAAGTATTGTATTGTGAGATGTATGTATATATCCTTACGTGATCAGTAAATGTTAATGTTCATAACTATGTTCTTTTAGTGTCACTTGACACTTGTGAATTATTTATGTTCTTCAATGTGAAAATTAGGGTTAGCTGTGTAACCCATGGACCTAAGTCGGTTTAAGTTAGTGTCAGTTTGCTGCTTGGGTTCTTAATCGAGTTTAGTCACCCTTAATCCAGATTAGTGCTTAATCTGCATTTTAGAGTTGTTAATTGGTCTTAATTTTATTCCTAACTTTTTTTTGGCTCTAAACCTATCCCTAAGGCTTTAAAACATGAAATATTTATACCCAAGGGGTATGGGTATGGGTTGGGGGTCTTTTCCAACCCCTAAGCCCCTTTTATTGACTTTTGAGGCCACTCAAAAAGTCTCTTTTTGCTTTTGTGCGAAAATTGACTATGGCTACCATGAGTTTCATCCCCTCACCTCCACTTAGTGTTTTAACCATGGTGTGGGTTGAGTTAGAATTTTCTAGAATTGTAAGTGGGTAGGAGAAGTTATTGATCCTTTTGGTGGTTGAGTTTGAGGCCTTTTTAGAGGCCCTTCTTGGAGTAGTTTAGGTTGTTACCCAATCTCTACATTTAGAGAGGAGTTTTGAAGATTGAAGGAAGGAAGGGGAAACTCTACTCAAACTTGTTCATTTGCCATTATCTCTTTGTGCAGGTAGGAATTCTCATCTCCCTTGTTCAGATTTCTTGTTTGTTTCATCCTGTTGTTGTTTGAATGCTTGTATGGTTGTGGATATGTTGGGAAGATTTGAAAACCATGTTATTTTGGATGTTTTCTTTTCTTGTTTTTTTTTGTTGAATTTTGAGATGTTCTTGCATGGGTGTTTTGGCATTACTCACCCTTGGAGAGGGCAGAAGTGGCCAATTTCGAGAAAGGGCATTTTAGTTGGACTCCAACAGTGTAGAGTCTCTTCTCAGGATGAGAAGAGGGAGAAAGGGTAGGGTGTTATGGGCCCCTAACTATCAGTACAAACCTCATATGAGTATGGCATGTTAAAATGGAAGAACGAAAGTTCTTGGTTTATAGCCCCAATTGGGCATCTATTTTGGTGTTGTGCTTGACTTCTCCTATTGGAAAAATTCACCTTTCCCTAGTTTTGACTCATCGTGAATCCTATTGTGTAAACCATGTAGGAATATGCATGTTTTTTTGTCTCTTGGTTATGCTTGGTTGTCACCCGATCAGATTTTGTTCCATCCATGGTTCTAGAAATGTGTTGCAGAAATTGTTATGAATCCCTTGATGAGGGTCATGAAGAAAATTCAATTATATTGTTAAAATTTTGGATTGATATCCTATGTAAATTGGTATTTCAAACTTTGTTGGATTTGCAACGAAGCCGGGTTTTCTTCCCGATTCTTTCCCATCTGAGCCTTTGAATCAGGTTTGCCAATAAAATTGGTGTTTGAGTAAAATTGTTTATTTTGTGATTTAATCGTAATTTCAAATTAGATGGATGCACATCAGGAATAAGATGATTTGATGATGGTTTAATTGAGAAAATTTTCAAGTTCCTTATATGTTCAAAATGATAATTATGTTAAGCAAAGAAAATAACGTCTATGGTTGATATATTGCAATTCAAGTTGTATAGGAGATCATATTAAATATGGTGTTATTATGCCTCAAACTATTGTATCCATGTTTTATTCTATTCAAAAATATAGACAAAAAAATATATTCATGCATGGCTTTGAAATCTATACTTAGAAAATTTTCAAAAAAATAAATGTTGCAAGAGAGTAAAACTCTCTGCCTTTTGTATGGGAGATTCAAATTAATTCTTTTGGTAACAAAGAATCAAAAGATTCTCTAAAAAGATCCTTTTTTGCTTATTGAAAAATTAGATTTAAAATTAAAAAAAATAATAAAATAAACATCAAATAAATAAAAATATCATAGTTATATTAGATATCCTAAATATCTCTTTTAATATCCTTTCTACCTATAAAACTTTAAGAGTTTAATGCATATGCATCTCCTCTTGGGCGTCAGCCTGGGATTGCTTGTAATTTAAGTCAGCAGGATGAACATGGGGGGGTGATGTCACCCTGCCCCCATGTCCCATCCCCAACTTTCTCACCAATGTGATGCACTCATCTCTCAAAAGGAGGGAAAGACAATTTTATTTGTTTGTAACAAAGTACTAAGACCTTGTTATCTCATGTCCTCCTTCTCTACTTGGCCGCAAGTTTTGTGGTAGGGGGAGGGCTCTGCTAGCGTACCCTCGGGTAGAGCGCTGTCCCAAGGACAATGCTTGGGAAGCACTTACCCAAGTGTTAGTGGGGCATAGGGGGGTGTAGGGTTAGATAGAAAGTTAGGTTAGTTTTTTATGATAGTTTTTTATATAATTTGATTTATTAATAATTTTTGTTTGTAAGTTGGTTTAGTAATTAGTTTAATTAATTTAATTGTAAGTTATTTTAGATTAGCATGTTAGTATGTAGTTAGTTAGTAAGTTAGTAGGTTAAAAGTTAGATAATGTTAAAGTTTTAATTTTGTTGATTAATTGCTATTTGTTAAAAGTTTTTGTTTAAAAAATTTATATATATTAGTGGTATTAGTTATTAGTATGATTTAAAGTTAGTTAGTTTAAATTTAAATAAGTTTAGATTTATGTTAAATTTATGATATGTTATTTAAATTAATAAAGTTTCTTTTTAGTTAGTAGGCTTTAGATTTAGTTAGTGGTTAGTAAATGAAATTTAAATTTTATAGTTGATTTTGATTACATATTTTCAATTAATCTAAACCTGAATACACGTACATTGGTATTTAAATAATTGTTTCTTATTTGTTTTAAGTTAATAAATAACGTATCTTGATCGATATCAATCTAATAACTAAAGCTTCAAATTTTAACGATGTATGCCTTCACATGTTATGTAACTTAAGATGTAATGAAGAGAATCCTTTCTTGAAATATGATTTAACCTTATCGAACTTTGAGCACTCTAAATATTATTAAAAAAAATTAAAAAAATTGTGTGTGTTTATGCCCTCGTAGTTTGGGCATGACATTCAAACAATGACAATGTTCCTAAATGGTCCTCTCTATATGCATAATGAGTAAGAAAGAATTTGGGTCAAATAAGAATTCACATTTAAACTCATCTTTAATCACAACTTGATCCTGAGTAACAAAAATAATCAACCATATGTACCATCTAAGATGTGGTGCTCGCTATGTGACTAAGTGCCCACATCAATAAGTCAATATCCATGAAACATAATCAAGTAATGTAATCAAACTATGTTTAATTCATCATCATTTAAATGACCATGAAGTATAAAGACATCCACATATAAAATCATCAATGTAATCATCAACATTTGATCATCATTATGGATACAAATGATTGCAAAAGTTGACAAAAAATGTAATTACATCATAATGCATCGTATAGCTTCATATTAATGATATACATCATATCAATATGATATGTAAATGGATGACATAAGGTCACATAGTCAAATGTATCAAGCAACATTAACCCAAAGTTCTACATTAGTAGATAATAAAATTGAATCCGAATCAGACATATCAACCAAAGGTCTAAGTAGAATACATAATAACCAAGTCTTTGTCGAACAACACATCAATTGGAGTCAAAATAGAAAATATAAGATGACCAAATCATCAATTGATGTTCATTGACTAGGTTGACTAAATAAAATGGGTCAATAACTTCTATAAAGTATAACTCATATACATGGTAGATCATGAAATATACATAACACCAATGACATATATTTCAAAAATAATAATTAAAAGTAGGATCTATACATACTCTTCTACATTCTACAGGAAGACCACATTTCCATAAACTCGCCACTTAGGCTAAAAAGTCAAGTCAATTCAGTCAAAAGTCAACTACAGAATTGAATCAACAAGTAGATAAAATATCTTTCAATTAATTATGCAACTTCATTCTAATTTCCAAATTACATGTCGAAATGATAGGTGCAATAATTATTGCATTGCATTAACCAATTATTGACCAAATAGGCAAACACGACATATCATCACATGAATATGTCATAAATGAATATGTTGAAGAAGTTTACCTACACGTCAAGCTTTATTTCATCACTTGTAAGAACCATTTCCTACTAAACAATTGTCACATCATCAATTGCAAGAAATACAAAATAATCAGGCAAATCCTAGTCTAAGTAGTCAACAATTATTTCATTGACCATAATGAAGGATTAACAAATAATTATCCATTGATGAATGCAACATATGACATTATCCATGGATGTTGACCTACATGTCATCCTCTATCAAAATGCATGATTTAATATATACATGAAGTACAATTAA
>CM053792.1:142965993-142998493 GCA_028749045.1 Cupressus sempervirens
TTTTTCATGGCCTAAGTGTAACTTTTTCCTCTAGATTTTGGTTTACAATCGTTTTCTCACTTGGGATAATCTTTGCAAGTGAGGCTTCCAGGGGCCTTCCATCTGTGTTCTCTGTCGCAATAGTGAAGAGATAGTATCTCACATTTTTTTCTAGTGCCCCTTTGCCAAACAGATTTGGCACCTCTGGTGGAGTGTGTGGGGTTGCACATGCTGGCATGTGTCCTCTTTGTCTGAATTTTGGGAGCATTTAGGCCATTCCCCATCCACGACTTCTTTTCTTCAAGTTGCTTGGACTATCAGCCCTTCCCTTATTTTATGGCATGTTTGGCTTGAGGGGAATAGAAGGATCTTTCATGAATTATAGTTTGAGATTAGGCACATGTGGAGGAGAATTGTTAATTCTCTTCAGGAAACACTCCTTGCTAAATGTGATGTCGGTGGGGGTTTGGATCCTATTGATGCTGGTATTTACTCTCACCTCTCCTTTCCTCTTCAGGGTTGCTCTCCCTCGATCCCCCACACCCGCTCTGGGAATAGAGCTAAGAAACACCCTCAGTGAGTTAATCATCAAGGGCGTTGGTATCCTCCTGAGGTGGACACTCTTAAAATCAACACTGATGGTTCTTCTTGGGGAAAACCTAGTCTGGCTAGTACTGGGGGAGTTGGGTGTGATAGTTTTGGTGATATCCAGTTTATGTTTTCTATATACAAGGGTTACCATACTAATAACTGTTAGAGTAATTATTTGTTCTAACTTATTAATTAAATCACTTTGATTTAATTAATTAAGTTGCCTATTACTCTAGTTTTCTTAAGCTATCTTGTAGGTGCATATAATTAATATTTTATTAATTATATTGTGCAACCCTAGCTTTCTTAGGCTTTAGTTTCCCTTTTCGGGTTTCGTGATTCCTTTATAAGGATTCACCTCTTTGTATTTTATTCATTCACTTATTGGATTATATGAGATATTGCTCTTTGCATGTCCATAAGATGGATCTGGCTTTTTGGCCTCCTTGATTTTTCCTTGCCCCTGTTCTTTGCTTCATCCATGTGACAGGTTTATGCATGCAAGTGTTCTTGGGAGATTAGTTTTTCACCTAACCTAACATGGTATCAGAGCAAGCTTGCTGCTCGCTGTTCGTGGTTTGTTGAAGCATTTCAGAAGTTGCATTTTTCAGAGGGTTTCAATTTTTAGAGTTATTTTGTATTGGATTTGGAGGGTTCATTTTTTCGGTGCATTTTGAGCCCAAATGGACCTCACTGTTGGATTCGTAGCACCCAAAAACCCCTGTTTCCATATAAAATTTGTCCAATTTGGACACAGTTGAAATTTGATGCAAAAATTTGTTACCAGATTTGGGCACACTTTCCGAAGAAAAGATTTTTTTTTTTATTAAAAAAATAAATCATAAAATCAAAAGGCTTTATCAAAAAAAGGCTCATGAGTTTTTATTAAAAAAAGCGTTTTCTTTTTTTCCAAAATTCTTCAAAGTTTTTTGTTTTTTGTTTAAAAAAACATTTTCAAAATCTTCCAAAAAAGGATGTTGCATCAGCAAAGTATGACAGAGAAGTGACATCAGCAAGGTACTGAAGCAGGTCTGACAGCCGCAGGTGCTGATGTCATCCATCTTTGGGCTGAAATTTGACGGCTTTCAAATCATCATTTCTATAATTTGTTTTGTTTTAAAAGCTGTTTGTGGTTTTTTGGCCATATCTTTGTCATACGAAGGTATTTTTTGATGAATCTTATATCGTCGGAAAGCTCTTTCCGAGCCCGTCATGATGGTGCTAGTTATTTGGACTTTTGATATAGTTTGGTTGCCTATTTTGGCAGTCAAAGCTGAATGTTCTATTTTGCACTCTCAGAGGCGTATCTTGAGCTTCTGGTCTCCGATTTTGGACTTCTTTATATCGTTGGAAAGCTCTTTCTATGCTCTTTCCAGTGATGCTAGTTGTTGTTCCAGATTCTATTCCAGGCACATCCTATTTAGTCTTTTGCATTTTAGCATTTTGGTGGTTATCCTGTTTGTTTCAGGTCCGGGGATCGATTTTGTTGCTTTAGTTGCTTCGTTTTGGGCTCTACCTTCTGTTGTTTCAGCCTTATGTCTTTTCTGATCATTGTTGATATTCATTGTAAGCATTTTTATGCAACGCACTGAGATAAAGTGCCACTCTTGTGTTTCGGAATCCTTTTCATCATTGTGATTCGTTGTACTCGCACTATTATATAAAGTGCCATGGGGGGGATAGTTGTTTGCCACTTATAGGCCCTCTTTCTCTAATTCCTCATGCAGTGTCGATGAAACGTGCCTTTATTTGTGTTTGTACCTCACTCTCAATGTGTTTGGCTCCTGTGTTGTAGGAGATTTTTGGCCCATCTTTTCAGCTGCCTGTCACCTCACCTGCCTTAAGGGGAGGTTATATTGCTGTTCTATGCTTCTTTGGTTAATGGTTCGTGCCTTCTATTTCCATGGAGGTTCCTTTGGTTGATGGTTCGTGCCTTCTATTTCCATGGAGGTTTTACAGATCAACATTTTGACAGAGTTTTGCGGTTCTTCATGCTTCAATGATTCTCTTCTGATCTCTTTGTTCCTTCTTCTGGAACATTCTTTGCTATCTCTTTTTGGAGTAGGGTTTTTCCCATGTGGTTTTCTCTATTTCTCCTCTTTATAGAGATTTTTTTTTGATTGGGTACCTGATCTGGCCTTGTTGCCGGGACCCAATTCTCTTTCATAGCTATGCTAGGTTAGCTTCCTCCCAAGCTTCACTTAAGGGGGGGTGTTAGAGTAATTATTTGTTCTAACTTATTAATTAAATCACTTTGATTTAATTAATTAAGTTTCCTATTACTCTAGTTTTCTTAAGCTATCTTGTAGGTGCATATAATTAATATTTTATTAATTATATTGTGCAACCCTAGCTTTCTTAGGCTTTAGTTTCCCTTTTCGGGTTTCGTGATTCCTTTATAAGGATTCACCTCTTTGTATTTTATTCATTCACTTATTGGATTATATGAGATATTGCTCTTTGCATGTCCATAAGATGGATCTGGCTTTTTGGCCTCCTTGATTTTTCCTTGCCTCTGTTCTTTGCTTCATCCATGTGACAGGTTTATGCATGCAAGTGTTCTTGGGAGATTAGTTTTTCACCTAATCTAACAATAACCTCATGGAAGCCCTGGCTATCTTGGTTGTAGTGGAATAGTGTTGTCTATGTGGATGGAAAAGAATCATCTGTGAGACTGACTCATAGGTGGTTGTGAGCTTATTGCATAATAGGAACCTTGTGCATGTGGATTGGCATTTGGCTCTGGTTATTCAGCAGATCATTTAGTTATGCAATTCTCTGGATTCTATGTCCTTTATGCATATCCCTCATGAGTGGAATGGTGTGGCTGATTGTCTAGCTAAATGGGCCTCTAAGCAGGGGTCGGCTTGGAAAATTCTTGATCCTATGATGCTTCCCCTTGATTTATCTCAGATGTTGGATCAACTTGTGGACCAAGATAAAGCTATGTAGTTCTCTTTGTTTCTTGTGTTGTTCTGCTCTCTTTGATATTCAATAAAAATTTTACCCCTCTTTTAGTAAAAACAAAATAAATTTCCACTTCTAAAAGAAGCAATGAGATCAGAGGCTATTGACCATTCTAATTGATTGTAATATAGAGAATAATTCCAGACAATGATTATAAGCATTTCGCCTTCATTTTGAAAGAAAAATAACAAATAACCTAGAACTACCATCGTTTCCACAATAGGCTTCAAAAATTAATGGGAATGGAAAAGCTAGGATGCAACCACTATGTTTTATTTTTATCTCTAGAAGCCAAGTTAGTGATGAAGTAAGGAACTTGGAAGCTATCCTTTCCACTTTCTTTCCCCCTTTCATTTTTCTTGGCAGATAGAATTAATTTTAGAAATCAACACAATGATATAACATCAAATTGCTACAGCATAGTATTAAATCAAAACACACACACAACAAAACCACATATAAAGAACTCAAATTTTTTTTTTATATATTCTTTACACTAAAAAGGAATTACATTGTCTCCTTTTAAAGAATCTATCAAACTACTAACCCTCTATCTTTTCATAAATGCATGGTTTCTTAACTAATCCAAGACTACTAAAAATATCAGTGGAAGTTTCTACTTTATTATAACTATCATTAAAACTAGAGTGCATGAACATTACCTAGAGAAATTATATCCTCCAATAATTAAAAGGCATTAAAGAGTTTTTAATTTTTCCATGATCATCCCCTTTCGTATGAGATGGAGAGTAGTTATTATTTGTAACTACCACATACCCACTCTTCTATTGGCATATGCGTAGATATTCACGTATTGTACTTTCTGGAGGCTAGTACTATCGTATTCAGTTTACACGACTAGTGAATTAGTTCTACAAAAATGAACCAATTACACTAAAGTATATTTATTTCATTTCAATATGTCTAAAGTATCAATTTTTTAATTAATTAAATATTTTCTTAAAAATAATTTATCTCAAGTATAATTGGCTCAAATTTATTTGGTCTTATAAGACCCTTTTTTTGGAACTCCATCATAGTGCATTTTTAACGATGGTATTTTAGAAGATTTTTTATAAATATAAATATGTAACATTGTAAATAAACATAATTTCATTTATCTACAAATTAAAAGCACGATGTATTTGGTTTTTCCATAGATATATTGAAAATTTATGCTATGCTTCAAACATTTAAATTTATTGAAGAAAATATAAGTTAAACTTCTAAATCTAGGGTAAAAAAAATTTCAAATATTTATTTTAATATTTATGATTCAAACTAATTATAAATTTGTTTAAAATGTTCTCTCATTAACTTAATACAATTATTTTTGTAAAAAAATATATTTTGATAGTTGCCAAACCTATTTTAACAATTCTATGATTAAATTTAAAACCTTAAATTTGTAAAATATACAAATAAATAATTTCCAATAAAACATTCTTAATAATCCTGCTTACACAAATTAAGATATCAATTTATTTTTTCTCAAAACACATACACTAATAACAATAATATGACTTGACACAAACAATTTTAAATTATTTATTTTAATAATTTTAAAATTTATTTTAACAACTTATTAATGCATCTCAAAAGCCTATTTATATACAATAAAATAAAATTCAAATTATATAATAATTAAACTTATAATATAAATCATTTTTAAATTCTGACAATAAGTACACGCCACTATGTGGCACTTATTTTTAATTCTCAACTAACTAGAATTAAATTTGGATTAATAAGTACTAAGTGGAAGCATAATCATCTATGCATTTGGGTACGGAAAGAATAGGTTGTGACAAAGATAAACTTTTTGACCCCTTGAATGTTGTTAAAATGCATTTCTTTCATTTATGTTTTCATGAAATGTGGAAATTCTAGTTAAATTTACTTACAAGTAGAACTATAAACACAACACACGTCTATGGTTATAAACAACTGTTAAATATCTATTTTCTATGACATTGCAATTTTTCTATTGAAAGAGCTAAAATATAAAATGCTGATTTTATTGATTCAAATTTTCTAAATATACTCAGATACAAATAAAATTGATACTGAAATGATACTTAATATTATTATTTATTGATGTTTGAGCATCTTTATATAGCCTTATTTTCCCTTACAAAAATTTCTCACAAGAATAACATCCATCAACTATACATTTAACTTATTTATTTATTTAAAATAAACTTAGAAACTAGCCTGGTTAATGTAATAAATCTAACATTCCCAAACTAACCTAATTAATGTAATAAGTCTAGCATTTCCCCCTTATTACATTAATCCAACAATTCTAACATTCTGGCTTATTAGAAACTAAACTAATTAATGTAACAAGTCAAAAATTCCCCCCTTATTACATTAATCCAATAAAAGTGAAAGTCTTTACCAATATTATTCTTCTAGAAACTTTGATGAAGCTCCTTCATGAATCTTTGAAACTAGATTCTCTGTCTGCAACTTCAAATTGCAAATCTTAATCCTAAACTTGCTCTCATATTCCAACTTCAGACTACAAATCTTGAAGTTGTCCTCATAGTAACATTGTTTCCACCTCGCTTACACAATGATACATAGTTCCTCCAAAATTTCACATTTCCATTGAGTGTGTCTAATGCCTCCTTTGGTGCTGCACATGAGATGTCTTTCCTCTGAAAGTCCACATCTCCTCTGAGTGTGTCTAACACCTCCTCAAGTGCCATAGAAACAATCACCACTAATATGTCTACACATAGACACCTTTCCTCCGAGTGTCTCTGATGCCATTCTTCAAATACTAACCCCACTCACTCTATAGAAGGAAAATCACATAGCCAAGCCCCCTCTTTTCTTCAAGGACACAAATCTATCAAGTCCCCTCTTATCTTCAGGGATGAGTTTGCCAAGCCCCGACTTTATAGGGACACAATTAGGTGTTTCTCATGTAGTAATCATCTCTAAGTGAAAAGCTAGCTTGAGATGATAAAAATCCTGTAACCTCCATTGCCTCTAGCCTCCTACTTTATTCACAAACAATAAAATTTGGTCATCCAAAATCTATTAAAAGCACTCTTCTCCTCATTGATCAACCCGCTCTAATACCAAATGAAAGAGATAATATATAAAATGTTGATTTTATTGATTCAAATTTTCTGAATACATTCAAATACAAACAAAATTGATACTGAAATGATACTTAATATTATTATAAATTGATATGAGCATCTTTATATAGCCTTATTTTTCCTTACAAAACCTACTCATGGGAATAACTTCTAGCAACTATACATTTAACAATTTTTTTTATTTAAATTAAACTTAGAAAGTAGCCTGATTAATGTAATAAATCTAACATCTATGACATTGCAAACATTTAAATGGATAGCTACCTCACATAACTATCGTTTGTTACCAAGTACACATAAGAGTGTGAAGACAAAATATACTTCCACATTTGATTAAATGTGAAACAATTGAATGTAATAACTGACATTTCTATCAACTCAAATGGTGTTCAATGTATGCAGCCTTAAAGACTTTTTTGTTCTAGAATTGTCTGTTGCCTTTTATAGTTCATGTTTCTACCAAAGTCAAAATTAGAAGGTGCAGAAAGACTTGGCTATGCATTTGTCCCAACTTTCTTGTAAACATGCAAATTGAATAAATGCTCCCTAATATCTGTCACCTATGTCCTGCAAACAACTAATCCAATGTCGTAATTTCCACATTATATAAAAAAACAAAGGTTGCAACTATTGCTCAAACTTGGAAAGTGATCAGCTATGTCATGTGGTTAGTGATCATTTGGCTTTTGTGGAATGTGATTTGAATGATGATATTAAAAGTATGAGATATTCAAATTTCACAAGAAACATGTGATTTGATTTGTTGTTGAACATTGACGGTATGAGAAGCTTCAATAATCATTTGACTTTATGATGATAAGTGGGGTGGGAAGAATATAAAAGAAGAAAAAATAGGAATAAATTAATGAGGATGTGGCTATTTTTCATACAAAATATATCTCTGATTGGTAAAATTGAACAAGTAGAAAATAAATCGAATTTTTTTTTATTTGTTCTTCATAATTTGTATGTTTCCTAATTGAAAAAGCTCAATTTTTTTAAAACTTTTGGTGCATGAGGATAGCGGGTGCCAATTAATCATGGGTATTGAGAGCATAAAATAGTTTTTACTTTGATTTGACTTGGAATATATGTAGTATAAGTGGTATAATGATGCAAAATGTGGTTAGGAAAATCTTAGAGAACATAGGTTGGAGATAAAATTTACTCTCATTTAATGATCTTAATAGTATGATAGAGAAATACTTTTTATGTTAATTTTGCATTTAAAGTTGTAAAGGAATTATAGCAGCAGACTTAGAAAACATTTTCTTTAAAAAGAATGATTAGTTTAGATGTCATCGTTATGGGTTTTCTAGTAGCATGTTACACAAAGATAGTATCTATTATAAAATATGACCGTATTAATCAAATTTTCTAAATTATAAAATTTAAACTTAACTTTGATTAAAGATTATTAATCTTTTAGTCTTATCATTTTGGGAGATCCAATTCCTTCACACCTATCTCAACTTATTTAAATTGTAGTGTTAGTTAATAGTATCTGAATATTACTCTTAAAGAAGGTATATCATTGTATATTTATTGTACTTACTCTAATTTTATATGATAAAAAAATACTTTTTGTATATTCTCCATTTAGAAGTATGAATCATTATTTGAGTTAAAAAAATATTATCTCTAGAGTGTACTAACAATAAGTCATTAATTCTTATTAAGAAAACTAGGCATTATGATACCATAAGTTTGTTTTAATTGATAAAAGCAAGTGTTTAGTCAAACCAAGCAACACGAAAATAGAATTAAAGAACTTAGACAAGAAAATTACAATCATATCAAACTTGCTCTTTGAAAATAGCACTTCCTTATTATTCTTCCTTGGGCCAAGTCATTATACAAAATGTACAAAGATAATATAATTGTATATCTAAAATATGTTGCCAATAGGTCAATTTTTGTTCATCCCTTAAGAACGAATATTACCATAAAGAAATTATATTCTTTGTAAGTCAAATTCTAGAATGTCAACTTTATCTATGTCACACGAGATTTTCCTTATAATTCCCCTTAATACTTCACACAAGTTTTACATACAATATTCCTTTATTTACGTGAAATCTCTAAACAATGGATCGCTATTTAAGAATCCTTTTGGGAAACATTAGGTGTGGCCTTTTAAAGTTATGAGATCCTATACATCTTTAGCGTTACATTACAGTGTTAAAAACGCGTCCTCAAATAGCTATTGTTATATTGAAGTCTACGCTTCTTCATTGGATTTAATGCGAACCTTGTTACTGTGCTAAGCAATGGTGTTGTCAACTTTAAAGATGTTGGATATTTACCATCCGAGAGATACATTTTTCCAGACTTGTTTATATTGAATAAATACTTCAATGAATGTACTGACTATCACCTCGCCTCCTCAATGAACCATTATATGTAACATTTACATAACAAGAGCTCAATTTGAGCTTGAGTCCTGCCTATTTCATTAACAGAGAAGAGAGGGAGGCACCTATAAGATACAGCCATTTCGAATTTGTTAGATGTAATTTAGACAATTTATATGCATTGAGCTTTTTGTTAAAATGCAGCTCAAGTGTCATTTAAAAGGTAAAAACTCCTATGCATGATAGTGATTTATAGCTAAGATATTTAGTTTTGGCAATCAGTCATTGCTAAAAGTATTTTGGAAAATATTGTTTTGCGTCATTTTAAATGATAGTGATTTATTCAGAACGGGTTGGTGGCTTAATTGACTCCTGTTTGTATTTCATTCAGTTGGGTCCCGCGTATAATGAATGTGATTTACACTTTTCCATAGGTGGGAGACTTGCCCTTTTCTCCTTAGATGGGGAGATCATTTACAATTGTTTCTCTTTTACAAGCGTCAAATGTAATTTTGACATTTAGACGTCATAGTCTACATTGTTTTCTAGCATCGCTTTAGATTAAATCAGTCATTTCTCATCATATGACCTTATTTCAACTCCTACTATAGTTTTCAATTTAACAGTTGAACAGTAATTTCTCTAAATTATATTTAGATTTTAGAAGGTTTTATTCGGCCATCCTTAAACATCATACACTAAGGAAAGAAGTAAACTTGGAAGAAAAAGTCAACTTTGATTATTTAACACTTTTGGTATAGGAATTAAGCTTAGTGTGTGATGTCTAAGCCATTCCAGTCATCCTATAAAAATATTATCATTGTCAAATAGAACTTTTAGTTCAAAGTCACCACTCAGATCATCACATGAATTTTGCAATGTCATTTCATTTTCTAATGTTTAACTAATAATTATCACAAGACAACATGAGGTTAGAGTTACAGAAGAAGAGGCTTGGTCTTTTAGTCATTTGCCTCAAGATGTTGTGTGTTGGGTGCTAGGTGGTTGGTTTCTGATAGTTTCACACTTCATCTAGTGGTGATAATTACTAGTTCAGTGCTCTTAGTAAAGTCATCACTTGTTGATTCTAGTTGGTTGATTAGGTTCATTACAAGAAGTTTGTATTTTTTTGGATGTAACTTGGTCTATTTTTGGCCTTCTAGGCCATTGGTGGGATTTTTGTTGTTGGTATTCCAGTTTGTTTGGTTTCCCTAAGTTATTTTTGCCTTGCTTGCTTTTGTTGTTTTGTTCTTGTTTGTAAGATGTCATAGCTTGTCACCTTATATCTGTGTAGTATATAATTCACAAGTCATCCTTATTTTAAGTAGCTTTAAATAATGCATATCATTTGATCAAATATACACACCTATTATATTTATTTGGAAGATAGATAGGTAATAAGTTATACCAGTGGCTAACTAACCAACGGATTTACATTTATTGTAATTTATTTAATAATTAAAAAAAAAACTTTTCAAATAATTTTAAATTTTATTGATTTACAACAAACCTTTTTCAATGAGTGCTACATACTAAAGGAGGTTAATTGCTAGTTTATTTCTATATTTGTTCCTTCCATGTAAAATAATTAGTTTTAAAATTATTTGAAAAGGATTTGTTATTTTTTATTTAATAAACAAATTACAATAAAGCTTCTATGATCATTTGACTTTATGTGTGGCAAGAAGAATATAATCTTGCATAATATGATTATTTTGGAAGAAGAAAAAATAGGATTACATGTTTTTTTTCATAAAGATACAAGGTTAGATTTATGTCATTGAAGGTTTTTACTTCCACTTGATTTGAGATATATGTAGTATACTGTAAAATATGGGTCGAGATTCTTGGAAGACATGGTTAGAGATTAAAATAATTTCACACTTAGTCATCTTAGTAATATGATGGAAAATGTTTTCTTTTATGTTAATTTCACATTCTTATTATCCATCTAGTTAATTTATCAACATTTTTAAATTCAAAAATTCAAACTTAACTTTGATAAAAGATTATTAATCTTTTTAGTCTTACTTTATAACAAGAATGAATTCCCTAACACATATTCCAAGTAATTTAAGATGTGTTGGATTCTTAAAGAGTTATTTAATAATATATTCATATCTACCTTAAAGAAGGTATGCCATTGTATATTTAGTGCACATACTCTAATTTATATGGTAAAGTATATTTTGTACATTATAAATGTAAGAGTATGAATAGTTGTTCCTACAAATAAAATTATCTTGAGTGTTGTAGTATTGATCAATCATTAAATCTCATTAAAAACAAGACATTATGACACTGTAATTTTTATTGTATTGCTCAAAGCAAGTATTTAGTGAGAGCACTTATACCAAAATAGAATTAATGAGTTCAATAAGGAAAATTACAATCATACGAAAGTTAGTCCTTTAAAACAATATTTTAGTGTTTTTCTTGCTTGCAACAAGTTGTTATATTTTTTGTATACAAAACTCATAAAAAATATATGATTTGATATTTGAAATATGTTACAAATAGATCAATTTTTGTCCATATCTTAATAATGAATATTTCTATAAAGAGAGATTATTTTCTATGTGAATTTTTGTAATATCATGATTTATACAAAAAATTCTAGAATGTCAATTTTATATATTTTACACTAGATTTCCCATATAATTTCCATTCACTAGTTTTCAATATAATTTTCCTTCCTTTATTTACATTAAAACTAAGAAATCCCCAAACAATGGATCTCCGTTTAAGAATCCTTTTGTGAAACATTAGTTCTCACCTTTTAGGGCCCATTTGGTAGTGGGAATACAAGTGGAATAGGCATATGTAAATTCTTGAAATTTTGAATTCTCTATTTGGATGCACCAAATAGAAAGTAGAATAGGAATAAAATATGAATACATATTCCAATTTTGGCCCAAAAATGAGCATTTTTAATTCCAACTAAATAGGTGGAATTGGAATACACATTCCTATTCTAGATTTATTTATTTTAGAAAATATAATTTTTGGGTCTATGAATTCCCCATCAAATTCTAGTTGAACCAAACAAGAATAGGAATGCACACTCCCATTTTCTATTCGAGAATAAGTATTCCTATTCCCATATTTATATTTCAGCAGTCAAATGGACCCTTAAAGTTATAAGCTCATATATATGATAGTGATGTTTATGTAACCTTTTGAGTAAATAAAAATATGCATAATAATAATAATGGATTTTGTGAATGGATCCATGAAGGCCTATTTTGTTGGAAATATAAGAGGAGTAATTGAGAGGGGAGGGGTGAATTAATTACTACAAAAATATTTCCCAAATCCCTTTTGATATTAGTACAAACTGTAAACAAATAACTGAATTTTGTTGAAGCTCAGTGAACAAATAGAATGTAGTAACTAGTTTAGCTCGATAAAAGATTAACTTAAGACCCAATAGATTTTATCTAAGATTACCATTACTTTAACTTAGTTGAAAAAACATAAAGAAAATAAGATGAAAACATTTGACACCAGGATTTAACGTGGAAACTCAATTTGGGAAAAAACACCAATAGTAACTAGTTACTGATTTTCACTCTTCTGAAGTGAGCCCTGTTAGGAGCCAATCCTATTAAAGGTTACAAAACACACTGTTAGGCATGACCCTATTAAAGGATTTAATCACCCAATTAGAGTGGCCTGGTTAGAGGTCTTTGAGAATAATTCAATGAAATTTCCACCTTGTTAGAGGAACTGCAAATAGCTATTAAGCCAACTCTGTTAAGAGATTTAGATCACCGCTTCAATGGTTAGAGAGTAACAATGAGTTAACCTAATTTCAATGCAACTTGATTGCTGATTTTAGATCTTTGTTCTGGTTTGTACTTGATCCTTCTTGATCAAATATGACTTTGCTACACCACAACTATATTTAGCTTATCCTTCAAATTTGCCTCTTCTTCTTACCAATAGATCTTCAATCACATTACCATAATTCATACATTCTCTTGCACTCACTTGCACACTTTCTTCTACACTTTGAAATGACAACTTGACCTTATACTTATACCTTTCACTTTGTCAGGTCAACTCAAATACAACTTATAATAATCAATATTCATCACCTCAGTTGGTTGGAATCAATAGATGGATCAATTAAGCTCAATACAGCAAAATAGGAAAATCCTTTCGTAGCTGACCTTGCGCCTTAGAAACTAACTCTAAAATAATTTCCTTCATTAACCAATAGAATCTTAGTTAACACTACAAACTTACAAAAATCCTTTGGCAACTAAGTGAACTTGGTTAGCACTGGTTCCATCCATCTTTTCTTTGTTAGGCAAGCGAGTTTGGTTAACACTTTCTTTCTTCAACTTTCCTTATATGTTCGAGCGAACTTGATAGATATTGCCTTCTGAATTAGGAAAACATAGTAACACTTGGTAGACATTGAGAACTGTCTTCACTACCCGAGTGAGCTTGGTATATACTGACTAATAATGATTATGACATTTGTGTAACATCAAAGACAACACACAATTAATCAATTATATCCAACAATCTCCCTCTTTGGCATTGATGGCAACCCAACATGTCATAGCACAATGAAATTTTGCATCAGAGAACTCCCTCTGTCAGCATGAGCTTTTTCCTTTCACTAAATTCTATTTGCAATAGTTGTTACGAAGTTCATTCAGAACATTCTCTTTCAGCATATTTTATCTTTTAGAGAACTTCTCCCTCTCTAGTTTCTGACTTTATAACGGTTCCAAAGATTTCTTAGAGATATGACAGTAAACTTCTCCCTCTTTGACAACACATGCCAAAGATAATAACTTTGTAAATTCCAATGTACCTTTAGTACTGATTCATCTGCAATATGCTCTAACCAATTTTGCACCAACTAATTGATCTTCAATAGGATCAGGTTGATGCATTCACTAAACTTCATTTAGTGAATTTCAGATAGGGGAATGACCCCTTTCTTACCTCTTAGATACAAAAATGCATCCTTAGGTAATAGCTTGGTGAATATGTCCATAATCTGGTCCTTTGTATTCACATATTACAATTTGACTTCTTTATCTTGCACCAATTCTCTGAAGAAGTGATATTTTATAGCAATATGCTTTATTTTGGAATGCATCACTAGATTCTTTGATATGTTGATTGCACTGGTGTTATGACAATATATAAGAACTAGGTCTATGATTTCTACCTTCATTCCTTTCAACAATTATTTAAACAAAACAATGTTAGAGCAATTGACTACTGCTGCTACATATTCTGCCTCTACTATGGATTGAGAAGTACAATTCTACTTCTTGCTTGTCCAAGATACTAGTCTTTTACCAAGAAAGAATGCTCCACCACTAGTTTTTTTTCTATTTCATAACTTCCTGCCCAATCAGCATCAGTAAATACTTTTTAGTTTAAATTGCCTCCAAATTTGTACCATAAACCATAGTCTTAAGTACCTTTCAGATACCCCATAATTCTCTTGATTGCCATCATGTGATTTTCTTTGGGATTTGTTGAGAATCTTGCCACTATTCAAACATCTAGAGCAATATCAAGCCTTCTGTGAACTACATAATAAAACTTTCCAATCATTGATCTGTAAGTAGTCTTATCCACTTCTTTGGAATCATCATTTTTGGAAAGCTTATGTCAAGTAGACATAGGTGTTCCATAGACATAGGTGTTCCAGCTGGTTTTGAATCTTCCATTCCAAATTTTTTCAGTATCTCCTTGATATACTTAGATCCAGTGATCTAGATATCATTCTTTTTCTGTTGTATTTGTAATCCAAAAAAGAATTTTATTTCACCAAACATGGACATCTCAAATTCTTTGCTCATTTCTTCTAAGAATGCTTTGTATAGGTCATCATTTCCTATAAATAAAGTATCATCAACAAATATTTCTGCTAACACAATTTTCTTATCTTTTTCTTCCTTGATATATAGACTACTATTATCATTATTCCTTTGAAAACCAATCTATACCAAGTAATTATGAAGTCTTTCATACCAAGCTCTAGGAGCTTGCTTGAGAACATATAAAGCTTTGTGTAGTTTGCAAACCAAGAGCTTGCTTGAGATCATATAAAGCTTTTTGTAGTTTGCAAACCATGTCTCCTTTGCTAGGATCTACAAAACTTTATGGTTGCCCAATGTAAACTTCCTCATCAAGGATTTCATTCAAGAATGCCGATTTAACATCCATTTGATATACCTTAAATCCTTTGTGTGCTACATATACTAGTAAAGTTATAACACCTTCAAGTCTTGTTGCAAGAGTAAAAGTTTCATCATAGTCAATACCTTCTTCTTGAGAGTAGCCTTTGCATACTAGCCTTGCTTTGTTTCTTGATAATTTTCCATCTTCATTCAACTTATTTCTAAATACCCATTTTGTACCAATTACATTTTTATCCTTGGGTCTAGGAACAAGAGTCCAAGTTTTCTTCTTCTCTATTTGTTCTATCTCTTCATTCATTGCTTCAATCCAAATTTCATTTTCTAGAGCATCTTTAACACTCCCAAGTTCAAATTCAACAAGTAAACATGTACCTTTTAATTTGCTTCTTGTCATTGTTCCATTTGATTAATCTCTAATGATTTGATTAGGTGCATGATGTATTTTGACATATCTTGCTAATATAGGCTCCTTGGTCTTTGAATGAGTTCCATCATCTTCTTCTTGATTTTTAGTTTCAAGCTCGGGTCCTTTTGTCTATTACTTGGGTCCATCAAGCTTAGTTTGAACTAGCTTAGTAGCCTCTATTTGTGACTGGGGTCCTTGCAGCTCAGGTTGTACTGTCTGCAACTCGATAGCTATTGGAGTTTCTAAAGACTCAGGAGTTGAAGCATCTTTTCTTTCGGATAGATTCAGAAGGGTATCAGGTTCATAGTAAATGAATCTTCTATAGTCTTCAGGTTCCTTGCTACTTTCTTCTTCACTCTTTTCTGTATATTCATCAATTCTGACATTTGCACTTTCTATAATTTTGTGAGTAGATAAATTCAAACATTTGTATACTTTTCTTCTGCAAGAGTATCCTAGAAATATGCCTTCATCACCTTTTACACCAAATTATCATTTTCTAGCTTCCTTCAATATGTAACATTTTCTGCCAAATACCTTCAAGTAACTTAAATTAGGTTTGTAGCCATACCATAGTTGATAAGTTGTCTTGTTTGAATCTTTCTTCAATGGAACTCTGTTCAAGGTATGAACTACAGTGTTGATAGCTTCCTTCCAACACTTGAGAGCAATATTCTTTTCAATCATCAGGGTTCTTGTACAATCCATGATAGATCTATTTCTTCTTTCTACTATACCATTTTGTTGTGGTATACTAGGAGCAAATAATTGTATTTTGATTCTTCTTTCAATGCATAAATTGTTGAATTCAAGGGAAATGAATTAACCACCTCTGTCTAATCTTAGGCATTTCAAATTCTTTCCAATTTCTTTTTCTACTCTTTCCAAAGACCACTTGAATTTTCAAAAATCTTATGATTTTTCTTTTAGGTACATTACTATCATCATCCTTGAGTAGTCATCAACAAAGAGAATGAAAAACTTTCTCCATTATAACTCTCTATTCTAATAGATCCACATAAGTCTATATGAACAATTTCCAAGACTTCTTTTGACTGATAGTCTTTTCTTTTGAAGCTTGTCCTTCCCATCTTACCAATTTGGAAATTTTTACATAGACCCATGTCAGGCTTCTTCAAACTAGGAATACCTTTTAATCTTTTATGTTTGCTTATCTTAACTAGATTGTCAAAGTTCACATGATAGTCTTTTGTGCCATAACCAACTTTCTTCTATTTGAGCAATAAAACATGAAAAATCACTGAGATCAAGATAAAATAGATTACCTTTTGTTTGCTTTCCAGAACCAACCAAATTTCCTTTCCCATCTAGCAGTTTGGCCTTTCCATTCATAAATTCTACCTGTCATTCAGTTATGCCACACTTAGTAGATTATGCTTTAGTCCTTCAACCTGATAAGCATTATCACACACAAGTTCTTTAGTTAACAAGGTACATCATTTTTCTTTTACATTACAAGGTTCATTGTTTCGAAATCTTACACTACTTCCATCATAACATTCCATATGCTCAAATTTTGTTTTGTCACCAGTCATATGATGTGAGCAGCCACTATCAATAATCCATATATCATTTTTGTTAACATGAGAGATAAATGTCATCTTATCTCTTTCATCATAAGATTCATATTTCATAGCAATATAAACGATTTTATCTTCATTGTTATTAGAATCTTTAGCTATGAAGCAAGATTTCTTACCTTTGTCCTTGAAGTTCTTGTAATTCTTGGAGTCCTTCTTTCCTTTATGCTTGTTGCTTTTCTTTTCATCCTTCAATTCCTTGTTTGGACACCTACTAGCAATGTGACCAATTTCTTCACAAGAAAAGTAGATAAGAGGAACTTTACCTTTGTACTTCCCTCTTCCTTTGGAATACTTTCTTGCAAGCACGACTTCAACAACTTCAAGATCACTATTTGAACTTTCTTTTGATGATCCATCTTCTTCACTTCCTGATTGACTGGATTTTCACTTTTTACCCTTTTCTTTAAGTGAGAGTTTAGCTTTAAATGTAGATTCAATATTCTTTGAAGAAGGAACATAGTTGTCATAATTGTCTAACTCAAAACCTGTTAATCTTCCAACTAGAGCATCTAACCCTATCTTATTAGTTGGATCACATCCCATTTCTTGAATAGTAGATATTCTAATTGCATAAATAGGAAGAAGAGTTCTGAGAACTTTACTTACAACAATTTCCTCCTTGATGGTCTCCTCTAGATGCTTTGATTTCACTTACACTAGCCTTGATTCTTTCTACATATTTTTCAATGTTTTTATCTTCTCTCATTCTCATTTGATCAAATTTTCCTCTAAGGCTTTCTGCTTTGGCTCTTCTTACATTTTCATCTCCTCCATAGATATCTTTTAGTTTATGCCACATATCATAAGCATTTTTACAGTAATGTCTTCAATTAATAATGTTTTAGAGGGAGCTATATTCAGAATCAAGATACTTGCAACCTAAATCACTATTATCAGTCCTTGCAATGTTACAAAGTTGTCTATGTTCAACCTGGGAATCTCTCTTTTGTAAGACATCCTAATCTTTAGCTTAGGTCCTTGAAACCTTCTCTGCAAGCACCAAAAGCTCTAATACCAATTGTTGGAAATATAAGAGGAGTAACTAAGAGGTGAGGAATGAATCAGTTACTACAAAAATATTTTCCAAATACCTTTTGATATCAGTAGAAAATGCAAAAAAAACCTAAATACTGTTGAAGCTCCGTAAACACACAGAATGTAGTAACTCGGTAGTAATTGGTTTAGCTCTATAAAAGATTAACTTAAGAACCATTAGATGTTTTCTAAGATTACCATTACTTTAACATAGTTGAAAACACATAAAGAAAATAGAATGAACACATTTGACACCAGGATTTAATGTGGAAACCCAATTTGGGAAAAACCACAAAACACACTATTAGGTGTGACCCTATTAAAGGATTTAATCACCCTATTAGGAATGGCTTGGTTAGAGGTCTTTGAGAACAATTCAATTGAATTTCCACCTTGTTAGCAGATTCATAAATAGCTATTAAGCCAACTATGTTAAGAGATCTAGATCACTGCTACAATGGTTAGAGAGTAACAATGAGTTGACTTGATTTGATTGCAACTTGATTGCTGATTTCAAATCTTTGTTCTAGCTTGTACTTGATCCATCTTGATCAAATATGCCTTTGCTACACCACAAGGATATTCTGCTTATCCTTCAGATTTTCCTCTTCTACTTACCAATAGATCTTCAATCACATCACCATAATTTGCACATTCTTTTGCACACACTTGCACACTATCTTCCACACTTTGAAATCACAACTTGACCTTATACTTATACCTTTCACTTTGTCAAGCTAGCTCAAATGAAACTTACAATAATCAATATTCATCATCTCCATTAGCTAGAATCAATAGATAGATCAATTAAGCTCAATACAACAAAATAGGAAAATCCTTTGCTAAACAACCCTACTCGGTAGAAGCTAACTCTGAAGTGATTTGCTTCATTAACCAATAGAAGTTTGGTTAACACTACAAACTTATGAAAATCTTTTGGTAATCGAGTGAACTTGGTTAGCACTAGTTCCATCCATCTTTCCTTTGTTACACAGGTGAGCTCAGTTAGCACTCTCTTTCTGCAACTTTTCTTCAATGCCTGAGTGAACTTGGTAGACATTGCCTTCTAAACTAGGCAAACACAGGAACACTCAATAGACACTAAGAACTATCTTCATTGCCCGAGTGAGCTTGGCATATACTGACTAATAATGATTATGACATTTGTGTAGCATCAAAGACAACACACAATTAATCAATTGCATCAAACTAGAAGCTCGGTTAATGTTGCAAACTTATGGAAACCCTTTGGCAATCGAGTGAACTTGATTAGCACTAGTTCCATCGAGCTTTCCTTTGTTACCCTAGTGAGCTCGGTTAACACTCTATTTCTGCAAGTTTCCTTTCATGCTCAAACAAACTTGGTAGACACTGCCTTCTGAACTAGGAAAACAAAGTAATGCTCAGTAGAAACTGCGAACTGTCTTCACTACCTAAGTGAACTTGGCATATATTGACTAATAATGATTATGACATTTGTGTAAACATAATTTTTGGGTCTGTGAATTCCCCATCAAATTTAGGCTGAACCGAGCAAGAATAGAAATGCACACCCCCATTTTCTATTCGAGAATAAGTATTCCTATTCCCATATTTATATTTCATTAGTCAAATGGACCCTTAAAGCTATAAGCTCCTATATATGATAGTGATGTTTATGTAAGCTTTTGAGTAAATAAAAACCTGCATAATAATAATAATGGATTTTGATCAATATGGTAAATGGATCTGCGAAGGCCTATTTAATGTTACATTACATAGCCTTAAGAGCATCCTCAAATAGCTATTGTTCATATTCAAGTCTACATCAAAACATGCAGGTAGGATACGGTTCTACATTTTATTTAGTGTGAACCTTCTTTGTTTGCTAAACAACGGTGTACAATTGTTTGTTTGTAAGGAAGTCTAAACAAGTGTCATATAGTGGCATCTACTTGTCATTATTAAAAAAGTTATATAGATTATCAATTTGTAAATGTTTATGTAAGTTTTTGTCTTGATCCTTTTGTTAAACATATTAATGAAAATTGTATTGTATAACTTGAAAAATGATCATATCAGGTGTCATCTAACTCATTACAATAAAGATTAATCAAACCATCAAAAAGTTTATAAAGCATTATTTTAAAATAAATTTTTAAGTTTCAAAATTTGTGATATTTAGTAGAAATTTAGAGAAGAGTATGATGGAAACCTATTTGGAACATATTGATAGAGGTAAATATTTACTTCTAATATTTTAATAAAAAAATCCTATCATTTTTAAAACTAAACCTATAATTTCAAACTTTATATAGCTAAAACTTAAATTGCACATAGTTTTTTAAATATATGATAAATAAACATCAATGCTAAAAAGGAAAAAGAAAAACTACAATAAAAAATACAAAATAATTTTATTGATAAGAAGTTATTAAATCATTTTATTGATAAATAGTTATTTTAGAAAAATGATAGCATTGCATCATTTCCTTAAAAAATATAATTAAAGACTTTACAATAAATATAAATATAAATATTACTATGTAAGAATTTGTTTTAGAGACCAGAGATTAATTTAAAATATGTATCAAAAGAAATGTTATATAATTATGAATTTTAGTTAAATAGAATTTTATGTTTGTCAATTGTAAATAGATTATGATTAGTAATCTATATATAACATCTGTACACAATGAAAAAAGACTCTATAACACAACTATTTCAGCAATTGGTTGAGTTGATTAGAGTGAACCCAAGACCTCCAAATTAAAAGTCTCACAATTTACCATTGTGTTGTAGACTCTTGCCTATTTTTTATTATAGTAATTGCATTAATAAAGAATTTATTATTATAAATATATAAATAGTTATTAATTATAAAGTATAAAGTATAAAGTATAATTAATTAGAATTGAAATTGAAATTGAAATTTTATTTATAAATATGATTATTGATATATATGTTCTATTGCGCACATGCGCACACATATATATATATATGATACTTTTATATTATAAATAAATTATAATCTAAACAAATGTGCTTATATTAAAAATTAAAAAATAATTCTACTGTCTATTAAATCTGGCCAATATAAGTGCGTACGACGTATTAATTTGAACTCATTGAAACGATAGCCTACGAAAAGTACTAATAAGAAAGTGCGACCAAGAAGCTCTTGCATGTGTCTAGACTTGTTTATATTGAATGAAAACTTCAATCAACTCTGTCTCAAATACAATGAACGCAACGACTACCACCTTGCCCCCTCAAAGTAATTGCCACCATTTTTACTGCTTTATATCTAGTGTGCATCAACCATTACATGTAATATTTACATCAGGTTCAAGGACAACGTCTATCTCAGTGATGAATGGTCCTGGCGGCTGACTGCATTCCAGAGACTGAGTTTCACAAGCACAGACATACTGACCCGCATAAAGGAAAGAAATGTCATAGGAATAGGCAGAACAGGAACTGTTTACAAGGCAGAGATGCCCGGCGGTGAGATCGTTGCAGTGAAAAAGCCACGAAAATACAGAGGTAAATGTGTTAGGAAGGTTGAGACATAGAAATATAGTGAGATTGTTGGGCTACTGTTGCAACAATGTGAGCCCAATGCCAAATGGAAGCCTGGCAGAGGCTTTGTACGGAAAGGAAGCTTCAGAAAACATGTTGTCAGATTGGGTTCCAAGGTATAATATCACTGTGGGAATCGCCCAGGGATTATGCTATATTCACCATGATTGTTGCACACAAATTTTTTTTGGATCCTTCCTATGGCCTCTTTAAGATTGCTATCTTTTTAAGAAACCTAGAATGATCTCGTCACATTTTGTTACGACTGATTTTTTTTTCCATATGCTGTGAAAGTTTTCACAATTTTTCATTTCTTAAGTTTCACGATTTTCCGGTCCTTCACAAATTCAAGGGTCTCTATGTGACTGAAGAGCCTCTCGACTTATTAAAATGTTTTATAGAACAATCTAAGATATTTAGTTTTGGCAATCAGTCATTGCTAAAAGTACTTTGGAAAATATTGTTTTGCGTCATTTTAAAGGTAAAAGCTCCTATGCATGATAGTGATTTATAGCTAACCATTTGAGTGGAAAGAAATGGACAGCATAATTGCATAATCATAATGATGGTGAATGTAGCTGTCATGGAACATGCTCGATGTTACATTACAGAGGAGAGTTTCCTCAAATAGTTAGTATTGATGCATTCGAGTCTATACCACAACATTTTTTCCGCGATACGCTTCTGCATCTGCTTCAACAAAAGTCATTGTCAACTTAAAAGATGCTACATATTTTTCAAATTACAATTTAGCTTCAAGTTCCAGAAGGGGTCGGAGGCTTAATTGACTCTTGTTTGTATCCAATCTTTGCTTCCGCATGTGTCCAAACTTGTTTATATTTCATTCATGAGTTGGGTCCCGCGTATAATGAATGTAATTGGCACATGGGCAGATCATTTACATGGGGAGATCATTTACAATTGTTTCTCTTTCACAACATCAAATGTAATCTTCACATTTAGATGTCACATTCTACATTGTTTTCAAGCATCGCTTTATATTGTTTTCTACCTCATTTTAACTCCTATTGCAGTTTTCAGTTTTAGAGTTGAACAATAATTTATCTAAATTAGATATAGATTTTAGAAGGTTTAGATCATCCTATAGAAAATATCATTATCAAATAGAATTTTGAGTTCAAAGTCAGCACTCAACTCATCACATGAAGTTTGCAATGTCTTTCTATTATCTAATATTTAACTACAATTATCACAAAACAACATGAGACCAGAGAGGCAGAAGTAGGGGCTTGATCTTTCAGTCTTTTGCCTTAGAGTAGATTGTGACTGAGCTATATAGATCATCCATATTTTAAATAGATTTTAGTAATGTATATCATTCTCAAAACTCAAAGCCGATCAAATATAGACACCTATTATATTGGATTGAAAGATTTTAATAATGCATATCATTCCCAAAGCTCAAAGCTGGTCAAATATAGACACCTATTATATTGGTTTTGAAGATAGATAGTTAATAACTTAGTGCTTAATAGAGCATGCATCCTTCAAATTCTATAGTTTAGTTAGAGATCGTTATTGTAGAGTAATAGTTTCATAACGAATGTCTTTTTTACTAGACCTCTATGCTTGTATTAAGTTTTTCATGATATAATTAGTATGTCTTGTTTACTTAGGACAAGCTACTAATCCAGTCATTATTATTCTTTAGTGATCTAGACATTATTATAATTTAGTGTCAAATTAAAGGGAATTTGAATTTTTTATGCTTTAATTTTTCTAGAATATTTGTATATAGATCTTTAATATTGACTTGACATTTTTATTATATATTTTTTTCTTTTAAAGATGGATTTTTATTCTATAAATATTTCTCCTTCACCTTTTTAAAGAAATTTATTTATACAAGAATATGTAACATGTCCTAGCGATTAAGAACCACCATTGTATCTCTTTTCTTTAACTTTCATTTAAAGGGATTGTTAGTATAAATAAAGTCATTATTCATATAACTAGTTTGATATATTTGCTAATTTGACTTAATCATACTTAGATTAATATTGTTAAACAATCTTTAGTATTTTTTCTCAATTATAAAAAAATTATGCATTCCTTCATACTTGTACCAAGTAATTCAACTAGCGGTACATACTAAAGAAGGTTAATTACTCATGTTAGTGTGTGTGTGTGTGTGTGTGTGTAAGGTGCCTCATTATATATCTTAGTCACATATATTCATATGATGGGAATATTTTTAAGATCACTTTTATTGGGAAAGTATATCACTATTTTAAAATTCCAATGTTGATTTGTCCAACAATTGTGTGTGTCTACCTATGTGCCTATACATGTGCGTGTGCCTGTGTGTACGTGTGTTTGATAATCAATGTAAATCACAACTACATATAATTCATAAATCATCCACAACCATTTGAAAATTACTTATTAATAGAAGATCATTTTTTCTAGTAGCTATCTATAAGATGTTTTATGTATAAAATTTTCTAGACAAGAGGATACCAACATACTTAAATGTCATATAAACAATACAATTATTGTTCATTCTCTTCAGAGAATAATGTTATATAAAAGAGAGAATATTGTTATATAAATATTTTATAATGTTAGTGATTATTATTCTATTTAATTAAATATTATGCATGAATCATTTTCAACATAAAACATATGAAATATTAAAGTTTAGCCATGCACTCTTATTGTAGGCTATACTATTGCAATCAGTTGTACTTAACTAGTTATTAAAGATGTTTTTCATTTTAATTTGAACTTTTAATTTTTAATTTCTTAAAATTTATTTTACTTAAATTCCATTGGCTTATAAATTTGAGTCTTATAAGAGTGGATTTTGAGGAAGCAATACCCGATATTTTAGAATGCAAAAATATTTTGTTATATAAAACTATTAAATCGATAATTTAATAAAAGATTTTTCTTTTATAATAACTTGTGATTATATTTTATGAATAATATTTTATATAATATCCTTTTAGTTTAAAATAAATATTAATACTTTAAGATACAACTTAATTAGTTATAATAGTATGATGACATTTATATTTAAATATAAAGTATTTTAAATTATTCATTTTTTATTAAAAATATTATTTTTCTAAATTAAAAATTAGATTTTTAATGTAAAAGTATAATTAAAAATTTAAACATTAATCAAATTTTATAATATTAATTACATATATCAAATTTTATCAAATTTTTTACTTTACTACTCTATCTAATTAAGCTATTATAAATTGCAGCAAATGCATACGACTATGTGACACTTTTTTACTTGTCATAGGTAATACTATTGCATTCACTTTGTCTAAACATTCAAATAACTTTAGTGAATCACACAACTTTATTTATTTTTCTTTGTAGGGGGTTGGTCACGGGTTCTAGTCTCCCCCATCCTCGTGGCACCGGTGGGCATGTCGCGCCAGCGCTACTGGTCATGTTAAAAAGTTTACCAGGTGCACTGCAGTTTATAGGGGGGCCGTGTTGAACCGATTCCTGTAGTCTAAAAAAAAAAAAAAAAAAAACTATTTATTTGCAATTTGATTGGTTCAAACCAATTCATTTTATAAGGATGCTTTTCTCAAACTTACACCATATTGCATTATTTTTAGCAAGATTTATGTGAAGCAATAATTTTTGTGATACCCTTCTATTATTTTCAAAATTTTCATACAAACATAATAATATATATAATTTTAAATGAAAAAAATATTACTCAAAAAATAAAATTTATTAAAATTTGAATGACTCTAATAAGAAAAAAATAATATAGAGGATAGTGTGAGGATTATGACCTAAAACAATTATAATTAAAATCATTAAATGTGACCAAAATTACTATATGCAGAATTTGACACATAAATTAATAACTAAAATTTTGAATTATTTGATGTAGAATTAAATCATACACAATTATATTTTTTAATTTAATATATTTTAACATTATTACCAAATACTTTAATAATTAAAATTTTAAAATGATCTAATATCTTTTTTATTATCATTAATTAATATTTAAAATTTCATAACAAATCATGTAGATAATTGATTGGTGGTTGAGTAAAATGAGAACACCATCTTTTTCCTTAGTAGAAATGCACATTATCATTGATTTTAATATATACTTTAGAAAAGACAACTTTTATATAATAATCTTTAATTCAATTCTTAAGTTGTAAAAAATTGTATTTATCATTCTAGTAATAATAGTTTAAATAATGATTTCAAATGTTGAATCAAAATATTTAAAATTGAAAAATATTGAATAGGAAATTATAATGTAGAAATTAAGTATATTTATATTTTCACTTTAATTTAAAAATCATATGAAATAAAAAAACAATTGTACATGAAGACATATGAGAAAATTAATTGTATATGAGATAATTGATTATATGTCTAACAATGATATAATTTGTATTATTATTATTATTATTATTATACATAAGTAAAACAAATATATTTCAATTCACTTATATCAATTAGTGAATTAATTTTCATGAATAAAATTATATTATAGACATTTCATATAATTCATTTGATTATAGCACATAAGTATGAATAAATTTATAAATATACTTTAATAGTCATAACATTTGAGACTAATATTTTGATTATTTATGTTGTGAGATAAAAGAAACAAGTATACAAAATAATAGTACATAATATAATTTAACATATTGAAGAGTAAAATTTCAAATAAATTATTTTAAATTCACACACACACACACACACACACACATACTTTACTCATTTATTATTCAAAATTTAATATACAATAATTAAATAATAGAATGAACATAACACAATTCTTTTAATTATTTTTAAAACTAAAATTATATTATTATTAGCTTCTTAATTATAAAGAAAAGTACATGCCAATATGTGACACTTGTTTAAGAATAATTGCACTTGAATGATACAAGTATCTATGTGAAAAGCATTTAAATGGAAAGAAAGGGAAGGTACAACTACATAATAATGTGGTTATCACATTCTTGAGAATGCATCCACTGATTTGGGAAATGAAGTTATTTGTATGACTTTATGGAATGCAAAAAGAAATCTATATGAATGAGATTTTGCAATAAATTTGAGGAAAAAATAAGTATTTAGCGAGAGAGTAAGAAATTGTTTGTCTTGTCATACCATAGAATCAAGACCTTCTTTAAAACATTTTGTGTGCATAATATAAAACCCATTTATCCTATACAATGCATTTTGATAGTAAGATGTTTGGAGATTGTAAGGACTACCCCAGCAAAACCAATGCCACATCAATAATCTCCATAAAATGTGGAATCTCAAAGAGAGTGAAAGTAATTGGAATATTGACCAATCAAAATAAATATTTAATTAACATTAAATTTAAAAGAATACATATACAAGATAATCTAACCATGACAAGCAAGTTAAAATGAGCTCTAGAACCTGTCTAAGAACATAATGACAAGAATATTGTAGGAGTGCTTTACCACCCTACCATGAAGCTATTGTGCTTTCCCTGAATCTTTCCTAACATGAAAGATACCCAGCCTAACATCGAGGAAGACTAACCAAGCAAAACTATTCAAAGTAATGCAATTTGTGCAACACATAACATATCCTCCATACACAAAGAGGTGAGATCATTTCATATTACTAAATACTTCCATTCAATAAGTAACAAACACTCTTTTAAAAAAAAAATAGAACTTTCTCTCAGATAATGAAATAGTTCAAACACCCTCATAGTGACCCATAATTCTTTAAGCATGTTACATTAAGGCTAAATATTGACCACACTATCAACACTTAGCAACAAGATGCATGTTAAGACTAAATTTCATGTGCATTATTTCCAGTTATCTTATACTTAGTAGACAACACCTTTTATACAACCATCTCAAACACCACACTTTTACAATAAACTAAATTGTTACATTTCATTGTATGTCACTTAAGCTTGTGTTGTTGTTACACTATATTTTAGTGTAATATGAGAAATTAAGGATATAGATAAAGAAGTTAAGAACTATCTTAATTTAGAAAAATTTTATCCAAGAATCATTAAATTATTTTTCAAACTTCAATGCTTTCCATTTAAAAATCCATATATATATATATATATATATATATATATATATATATATGAAAATAAAAAAAACTCATTTTCCATTTTTTCTAACATAAACAAACAAGGAAATTCACTTTGTACAAATAATCTCTTTCCAACTAACTTGACAAAATCACAACTCCAGATGTTTACTCTGAGTGTACCAACATTAGATTTTATCTTTTTTTTCTAAGATCAAACACTTAATATTTGTAAATGTGCTACATCTTTCTAGTTACTATGAGCTCACTTACTATAACACTAATAAAATTCAACCAAGTTAGTTATATGGTTCATTTAAGAAAGAAGAGATGCAAGAAAAAGAAATTGTTCTACGTGGACATATTGAGAGCATACTCTTAGGCCAGATTGAAATAATTGTCGCATATACAAGTCATGTATAGAGGAGACCCAAAATGTGAATTTTTATTACTCAATAATAGGTTGGACAGAAAAAATGTAATGTTTGATAGCACAAGATTAGTACTATGTTTCCCCCAGTTGGGAGCAAAGAGAGTAAATTTGTAACTATGAGTATTTTGTGTTAGTATGGTTGCATCTTCCATTTTTTTGTCAAAAACTCATGAGATCTTCAAACAATGATAATGTTCCTAAATGGTCCTCTCCATGAGCATAATGAGTAAGAAAGAATTTGGGTCAAATAAGAATTTACATGGTCAAATCTTAGTAAGGAAATAGTTTTCTCAATGAAGAATAATTTTAATGGCAAGAAGGATTACGATGCCCATTTTCAATGCAAGAGATGAGAAAGAGAGAAAGAGTTTGATATAGATTACAACCACACACTTAAGAGATATCTAGAAGGTACCTTATTGTTTTAATAATGTACAATGTAACACTTAGTATCTCCTTCCAATCTATGTTTCCAGGTATCCTATTTAATAAAAAAATTGCTGCACAAGGTTTCAATCCATCTGAATTCTATAAGCATCAATTTTTTATATAAGGTACATCATTATGCTAAAAATACAAATGTGATACAATGAAGTCTAAGTTGCAGGGTTGATTCAAATAATTTTGGAATGTTAAACATTTCAATTGTGCTCATGTCGATGAGGTTTATGCTCTATAATACCGACAGGGAAACTAATATGCTTTATAGACCATTCAAAAGTTTGAGTCGCAATGGACTCGTCTTGGTAGCATCCAATTCATATTTAATACCAATTTCCATTGAATTTCATATGTAGTTCAACTGTGCTCCCCAACGGATTTAATTAGGCATTTAGAATGGATACACAAACTTGATGAATTTCAAGCTATCCTCGGATATACCAACGAAGTATAACAACACACAAAAGTCAAGATCTCCACTTCTAAAGGAAGCAATGATTTTAGAGGCTATTGACCATTCTAATTGATTGTAATATAGAGAGTAATGACACACAATGATTGTAAGCATTTCACCTCCATTTGGAAAGAAAAATAGTGAATAACCAAAATATGTTCATATTGTTTAAGGCTTGAGGGCAGACATAAAATTTAGGGATTATGTAACAAACAAAGGAACCTGGTTTTGCTCATTGGTGTCTAACCTGCTCATGAATTATTTTTTTCAAATTCTTTTCTTCCTCTATCTAATATCTCTAGTTTCATTTCCTTTTTCATCCAAAACTACCATCATTCCCATCATAGTCTCCAAAAATGAATGGAAATGGAAAATATGGGATGCAACTATTGTGTTTTACTTTCATCTTTGGAACCCAAGTTAGTGATGAAGTAAGGAACTTGGAAGCTATCATTTCCGCTTTATTTCCCCCATTCCTTTTTGTTGGCAAAATGAATTAAAATGCATTAAAGAGTTTTTTGTTTTGTTTTTTGTTTCATGATATCCCCTACCTGTAAGAAATGTAGAGTAGTTATCATTTGTAACTACCACATACCCTACTCTTCTATCGACATATTCTTAGACATCCACTTATTTTTAATTCTCAACTAACCATACTTAAATTTAATTTAATAAGTGCCAAGTGGAAGCATAATCATCCATGCATTTGGGTATGGAAAGAATAGGTAGTGGCACCCTTCCCCCCTTAATAATGTATCATCCTAGATGCTAGGTCAATATTTACAAATACAATCAATGAGAAAACAAGTAAATCATTTGAATTTAGTCAAACTTCCATTATTCAATTTTCCAAACAATGCATCCACTTCTATTCATATTCTATCATAATCAACAAGATTGTCTAACATTTCATTTGAATGCATTTTAATACAATCAACACATATAAACACTCATGGGACAATATTTTTTCAACCCAAATTTAAAGACTTATTTGAAGTAATAAATTTTAGAGAAAAATAATAGATATTTTTATACAAGCACATGTATAATAATCATTTCAAGAACCTTTTTCTATGTGAATGTGTGAATTCCATTACCATTCTATAGTTTTACAAGGTTAGATGACATCTCTCTTACAATATTCCCCCTTTCTTATGGTGTTTTGTTTCCTATTACATGGATACGAACAACACCAACTATAAGTCCATTGTATATCATAATTCAAATGACATGTCAAATGAAATGCCAAAAAAAATATTTCATTAGCTTGATGATCCTAAAAGTTAAGTAACATCTTACCTTAAAATCACATGATATCACCCACATACTTGTGCTTTCTTACCATACCTTGGCATCAAATTTATTTGACCCTGCTAGTAGGTACTTCATATCCACTTCCTATCATACTTATATACTCACAATACTTTTAGCTTGTTCCTAGTATCAATAGGTCAAAAAGATAAGTATTCAATATAAATATCAAGAGTCAACATTTTCCTTTAAACTCATCTTTAATCACACCTCAATCATGAGTAACAAAAATAATCAACCATATGTACCATCTAAGATGTGGTGCTCGCTAAGTGACTACGTGCCCACATCAATAAGTCAATATCCATGAAACATAATCAAGTAATGTAATCAAATTATGTTTAACTCATCATCATTTAAATCACCATGAAGTATAAAGACATCCACATCTGAAATCATCAATGTAATCATCACCATTTGATCATCATTATGGATACAAATGATTGTAAAAGTTGACATAAAATGTAATTACATCATAATGCATCATATAGCTTCGTATTAATGATATACATCATATCAATATGATATGTAAATGGATGACATAAACTCACATAGTCAAATGTATCAAGCAACATTAACCCAAAGTTCTACATTAGTAGATAATAAAATTGAATCCCAATCACACATATCAACCAAAGGTCTAAGTCCAATAAATAATAACCAAGTCTTTGTTGAACAACACACCAATTAGAGTCAAAATAGAAAATATAAGATGACCAAATCATCAATTGATGTTCATTGACTAGGTTGACTAAATAAAATGGGTCAATAACTTCTATATATTATAACTCATATACATGGTAGATCATGACATATACATAACACCAATGACATATATTTCAAAAATAATAATTAAAAGTAGGATCTATACATACTCATCTGCATTCTATAGGAAGACCACATTTCAATAAACTTGCCACATAGGCTAAAAATTCAAGTCAATTCAATCAAAAGTCAACTAAACAATTGAATCAACAAGTAGATAAAATATCTTTCAATTAATTATACAACTTCATTCTAGTTTCCAAATTACATGTCAAAATGATAGGTACAATAATAATTGCATTTCTTAAACCAATTACTGACCAACTAGGAAAACAAAACATATCATCACATGAATATGCCATGAATGAATATGTTGAAGAAGTTTACCTACACGTCAAGCTTTATTTCATCACTTGTAAGAACCATGTCCTACTAAACAATTGTCACATCATCAATTGCAAGAAATGCAAAATAATCAGACAAATCCTAGTCTAAGTAGTCAACAATTATTTCATTGACCATAATGAAGGATTAACAAATAATTATCCATTGATGAAAGCAACATATGACATTATCCATGGATGTTGATCTACACGTCATCCATCCATCAAAATGCATGATTTAATATATACATGAAGTACAATTAAAACATCATACCTTAATGGGCATCATAGAAACTATTGATCTACACGTTGGACATGGAATGATAAGCAAATCATACAAGTGCAATTCCTCTACCATATGATCTGCACCATTAAGTAAATTATCTAGGTATGCTCACAAATCACTTATAAGGATCAGTAATCCAATTTTTATCCATTTAGTGACCTTAGCCCCTTAAGCCCATCTCATCACCAGAGTGTGCTTAACCAACATATCAGAACAAGTTGTGATAATGGCCTTCACGCCATTCAATTATCACATAAAATATGGTTGAGGTGCTTTCCTACCCAACCAAGCCTTACACTTCCTTGGGATCCTACCTAACTCATAGAATACCTAACTATGTAATGCCCAAATAGTACCAATAAGCATTTCCTTAGGATCCTACCTAACTGATAGAATTACCCAACGCAAAAATGCCCTAGTAATACAAAAGGTAATTTCTTTGAATCCTACCTAACATGTAAAATTCCCAACTATGGAATGCCCATACAGTACCAAAGACAAGATGTATCTGGTGCAACCCTGAAACATACTACCTCACACATATGTCTAACCCCACATATTCCCAT